>JAVYIG010015519.1:0-35564 GCA_035222895.1 Strongylocentrotus droebachiensis | reverse complement strand
GTGTGGCTTTACCATTCAAATATAAAGAACACACTTTAACTTCTGGCCGAGGGGCCGAATCTTCCAAATGTCGACGACACTGACAATGCAAAGACTTGACGTAATTCTTTTTTTTTTTTGATAGATAAGAATATGAAAGAAAGAAAGAAAAACAGTATTAAGGAAAAAGCAAGAGGAAAACAAGTAATTTAGTATATATCTTTAGAGAAACATATGAATGCGTAAGCATAAGTCAAAGTCCATTAAATAGGACACACGCCTATTTTTACTTTCGTGTTTTTGTATTCTCTGCAAATGAAAACATTGCTAATAATTAGATAGTGTAACTCGATCCGCACCTAAGCCATTACATAATTTGAAGGAAGCTAATTTTGCCCCTTCATACTGAACGATGATGAAATAATTAAAACAAGAGATACAGAGAGAGAGAGAGAAAGGATACATTTTCAAAACAATGGAATTTTGACCCTATAAATGAATTAAAGAAAATTCTGTTTGTCATGAAAGGGGTATAAAAGCAAGAGCGCTTTCAATTAAAAGAGATAAGCACTATTGCAGTAGGGGTGTTCGGCACCTTTTCGCAGGAGTACCGGTATAAAGAGTGAGGAGAAAGGAGGAAAAGTATGTTGAAGATTGAGTGAAAGAAGAGAAGGGTGGCGCGAAAGAGAGAGAGAGAGAGATAACAAAGGCACACCTTCTACTTACAATATTGAATGGATCACAATGAGAAAATTTTGGATATTTACTAAAAAGATTTTGACATCAAAGACAAAGACGAATACATTAAATTTGATTACATTACGAAAATAGCCTTTTCCAGTGGTTTCTAAACTTCCCTCCTGTTGACCACAGATTTCCTATTTAGCCTTAAAAAATACATCCTTTCCTAAAAAGGGCAGGATTTATACGTTTTGTAAACCCATGTATACTTTAGGGGGGAAATGGTGGATAACCTTCACATAAGAAAATGGTAAAATGGTATAAAATAAGCAACTGTTATCTGTTTTAATTAGGAGATAGGAAAATAAATCATCATGGTTTGAAAGCTGGCTTTGCTGTCATTGATATAAAGTAACGAACATTCATTTCATTTCATGCATGCACATAGCATTTTTAAAATATTTATTTAAATTTTCTTTTATCATGCATTCTTCATAAATTTTTCTAATTTGGTATTCATTTTTATCTTAAAGGTTTTGGAATGATTTTTATAAAGACATAATTATGGCTTATTTTATGGGATGAGAAATGTGATGCTTGTCACCCCATAAAGCAGTTGACTAAACCCACCCACTTGCATTAAGACTAGACTACATTCTTCCCTCTCGTATGTTTATATTATTATAGCATTTTGATTTGAACATACTTTGTGATTACTAATCTGATCACTATTTTAAAGTATACTATTAGATTCAGGAAAGTTTACGAAAGTGAATTTTGTCTTGCGTGTGTATCATTCCACGTTTACTGATGTGTACTGAGTAAGAAAAGAGAGCATATTTTGTTCAACATAATTATCAATGCATCTTTGGTATAAGAGTTAACCGAAAATCTCTATATTATATTGATCAAGTAGTGATAAGGGGAGGAAAGAAAGAGGAGGATGCAGAGAAAATGTATGGGAGAGGATGAGGGGGTGGAGAGAGGGAGGGAGAATGAAAGAGACGAATGGCAATGAGTACCGGTAAGAATGAAGAGAAAAGAGGGAAGGTATGTGAAAGATTGAGGGAAAGAAAAGAAGGGCAGCGTGAAAGAGTGTGAAAGAGAGAGAGAGAGATATATAGAAAAGGAGAGTGAGAGAAAAAGAAGGGGGATCGATGTAAGGAAATAGCACTTGAGGTGTTCTGTAACTTGCAACTTGCCCTTTAGTGTAATGTTTTGAACAACAGATGGCGCTCCAGGAAAACAGGGGAAGTCCCTTCAGACTGTTTCAAAGATGGTGGCATGGTGGAGAAATAGTCATCTGGGATCATTGTTATTTACTAGACCGCTAATTTTGGTGTGCGAGAAAGGAGTTTAATTGGCGCGTTAGGTAATGCAATAGACAGCTGGAGTGGGTTCTACTTGAACTTCATGGATACCTACATTCATCAGCAAAAGAAACTGTAGTAGACAGCAATATTTGATCATGTTTCTTCCTAGTCTCATTACAGGGCAAATAAAAGAAAGTCCATCAGGAAAAGTCAATCCCAAGAAATGCTCAAAATGCATAACACTAAATAACAGAAACGAATTTAAGACATTTCATAATGCAACTCTACTTCATATAATATTGAATGAATCACAATTACAAAATATGGACATTAACTGAACGAATTGACGTAAGGTTAAGTATGTAAAGACGCAGTTATCCAAGATGCATGCATTTGATTTGGTTGCGTTGCGCAAATGGCCCATTCCACGGGTCTTTATACTTTCCTCTTGTTGAACACAGATGTTTAATTTGATTAAAGTATCCAATACCGTTTCCAAGACAATACAAAACAATACGTAGGAGTTATCCGCGAATTTTTTTTAAAGGAATTTTTTTTTCTTCAAATTAATTCATGTGAAACACATTAGATGGCGTACGTATAACACTGCGTGTTCATTGGAATATTGTGTTTCCAGAACTTCCTCTTCTAAAGCAGGTTCTACTCTCACGAATATCGGTTGCAAATAGAAATCCTAATAGGAATTCAACTCAGACATACATACGTACACCGAAATGGCCGTAAGTTTGTATTCAACCCTGTCTTTACTGTTTATTGTTATAAGCAGTCCCTGTTTGGCGATCTATACTATTTCAGGTAAGTTTGTACAAAATGTGTTTTTTCTCGCAGATCGAATTATATTAATTTGTAGCATTTACAGCAAAGCATAAAGGAATAGATTCTTTGGTATAACATTGGATGCAGATATAAGGAAGTGCAGGGACGCATGCATTGCTCGGTACATGTCTATTGCATGCTCTCTCTTTTTGGTGTGTAAATCCTCAATGCTTTGTATTGAAGGAAATATTTAGTTTTCTTTTTTCTCAAGGGGAGAGAGAGAGAAAGAGGTTTACTACTTAGCTTGTAAATAGACTGCATTATACCTTTTCATTTTTATTATTGTCACTATCTACATTGTACATGTATATATATACTTTGTGTTTACTAGTTGGTTCATTGTTCATGTTTGTACTTTCATACACTGTATACCTATTATCGTTTGTATATTTTATCATCTACATGTATGTATAAGTTATAAGAATTGTATTCATAAGTCATGCATTGCTATTCATACTTTTATGTTTGTTTGTACTCTCATACCCCGAGATGGGGTCAAAGAGTCAATACAATTCTACAAATTCTACAAATTTGCCGTACTCCTATAAGCGTGCTTAAGTAAGATATCCATGACATTCAATGTTCAATAGCTGTTTAGAAGTTGTGTTTCATCGGTCATTTACTTGAGGCGACAAATGCCTACATGTAGCCAGGCATATCCGGTACTGAAATATCATTCTGTTGAATTTCAGGGGCGGCGATTTCTTGTTATGGCCGTGGGGGGGGGGGACACAATACATGTTACAGAATGTTACAGTTATGATTGTCATGCGATGGAGCATAGTGCTCGAGCGAGAAGATTTCCCGGTATCTTTTAAATAGTGTAAACGTTGCATTATCGCTTCAGAATCTAAAAATATGTTTCATCTCTTACTCATCATAATGGTGTTTTTTTTAATGCACTCTTTCAAAGTTTAGGAATGGGGGGAGGGGGCTTTTCGATTTGGCATAACATTATTATTATTATCATCGGTAGCATATTTTTATGTTTGTCCTTGTTACAAGAACAATTGAAAATAAATGTTTGATGTTGGATATTGTAACCATCTTTTTAATCTCCTTTTAAGGATATTGTTTACATTGATGAATTCTTAGAAATCACAGACATGAGTGAATATTAGGAATGTATCAGGAATATCAGGAATGTAGTTGAACAACGGATGCCACCTCGTACCAAATACGATCTTGTTAATGGCTAATTCAATTATTACTACCCAGTGATGGCCTCATCAGTATCAATACTGTTCTCCCTGAGTGAGGGCTTTGCAATCATTAATACCCCAGCATTACCAGGTACCCATTTAATACCCCTGGGTCGAGAGGGAATGTAGGCAAAACACACTAAGGACGTAAGAACGAAGCAAGTATCGAACCCGGGACCTCTAGTAATACTGTAGATAGTTGGAATACACAATTCCATTGAATATATCGTCCCTATTTTCACGAAGTGACGGTAGTGAATGAAAATCGCATACAATTTGCGTGCGGATTTTCCTCACTACCGTCACTTTGTGAAAACAGGAACGATATGTTATATGAATGTAGAGGCATCATGGTCTAGTGGACAGTTCATTGGATTGTGGGTCAGATGGTTTGTGGTTCGAGTACCCCTACGGCACAAATGACCTTTGGCAATATATTAATCTATATTTGCCAATCTCCACAGAGGTGAGGTAAATAGGTACCTGGTAGTAATATATGCCTTGAATGATTTCAGCGCCTTAGGGCGGCTGAGCTAAAGCCAGGGCAATAATACTTGTTTGTTAGTTTGTTAGTTTGAGTATGGTTTGAGCATCCCCTAAGATGGATACGTGCGCAATATAAATGTAGATATCATTATTATTAGTAGGAGTATTATCATTATTAATATTATGATTATTATAAAAAAAGAGCGAATAATCATTTATAATAATAATATTATTAATAGGCATTTATATAACGCCGTCTAGAAATTTAATTCCGAGGCGCATTTATTATTACCCCGGCTTTAGCCAAGCTGCCATTCCAGCGCTTTAGCATTTCAAGGAATTAATTCCTGCTAGGTATATCCATTTACCTTACCTGGGTCGAGTGTGACAAAAGATGATTAATGCCTTGCCAAAGGACATTAGTGCCGTATCGGAGATCGAACCACGACCTTTAAATTTCAAGTCGATTGCATAAACCACTCGACTACGACACTCGACAAACAACCTCCTCTATAAATAGAATGATTTAAATAACTTTTGCAGATTACAGATTGATCACCAAAGATCGACCAAATGCCGGCATCGTTGAGGTTTTCAACCAGGACATCGGATGGGGGCTCGTTTGTCAAAACAATTGGAACTTCGAACTAGCTAGCATAGTTTGTAGTCAGCTAAACTTCCCAGGAACTTCTCGACATCTTACAGCAGTTCAGTTCAATGACAATAGTGATGAGTGGCCGATGTCAGTCACTAATAATATATCAACATACTTTACAAGGTGTTCAATTAGTAAGTGTAATATGATACTGTACAGTATCAATTGTAAAGTAGATCATACGACAAGAACAACAACAACAATGATGATAATGATAATAATAATGATAGTTCGTTCTTTTATAGCGCATTTCAGGACCGAAGGCCCTCTCAAAGCGCTTTACAATGTTACAATGTACGTTTACATAATAATTACTCGAAGCATTCATCAAAAAGGTGAGTTAGTTTCAGCGCTCTCTTAAAAACTTCAACATCATTAATGATTATAAAGATAATAATAGATGATAATAATGCTAACAATTACAGTAAATAGTATAACTGATAATAATGATAATGAATATTAATAATAATAATAATAATAATAATAATAAAATTAATAATAATAATAATAATAATAGAAATAATAGTAACAATAATGGTTATAACCATAATAATACTAATAATAATGATAATGATTATCATAAATGATAATAGTACACAAAATAATGATAATGATAACAACAATGAAATTGATACTAATGATATCAATAATGATGATAATACTTATAATCATAATCATAATATAAATAATAATAATATGAGATCTACTCTCCTTTCCAATGTTTTATCATTGTGAATATATCATGATGATAATACTAATGATAGTAATGATAATAATACTAATACTACTACTTATATTTCTACTACTACTACTACTACCAATAATAATAATTATCACGACTATAATAACAGCAATAATAATAGTTTAATGATAATAATAATAACAATAATAATAATGATACCAATAATGATAATTATTATTAAGAATCCGGATATTACCCAATTGAAATACAGATGAAAATTAAATTTCTTTGATGTAATTATATAAAAATCATTTTTCAGATGGAATGAACATGCAATGTGAAACGTGCAACGGAGAGTGTGGCTGTAAACTTAACCGTTTGATAGGAGCTGTTTCTTGCAAAGGTAAGAATGAATGTTGCGATGTTTTGTCATCCTTTCACGTTAACTTGTAAATGTGCATGCACGCTTGTATAGGTGATTATTTTCAAAATATCTGTTGCCCACATGATTATTCTTGGCACTAGTTAGTACACGTATAGTGACGGAATATAATACGAATATTCACATATGGATGGCTGTCTGTCTTGATAGGTCCATGGTTATACTTCACATTTTGTTGTGCCTCTGACATGTAGAGTTCAACAGGGCTCTATAGGCGGGCACATCCTGTTCTGAAAAGTTTTCTTCAACACCACTATTTTCGATATCACATTTGTGCAGATGATATTCAAATAATCACTTCATTCGAAACTAACTAAAGCAATGCAGCCAGCTCTATCCATAATCTTGAACCTTCTGTACAGGATGTTCGTAATTGGTTAAACTCACATTCATTAAAACTAAATCTTACAAAATGTGATGTTGTGTAGTGAAATCTGTTTATAAAACCACCCAAGGGAGACGAGAAAAGTGGCCTATAAGTACAGGTTCCTTTAGTACATGTTTCAATGATAAAACATTTTCAAAAGAAACAAAGAATGCGGTATTTGTAGACAGGTGGTCACTGAAGCAGGTTTGACTTGTATTATATTGTTCCAAGACTTAGTTAAAGGGCCACTCTAACCAAAACGGGCTAAAAAAATGAAAAACAATACATGTAGAAAAGATTTTGACAGAGATTCCGAACATGACAATGATTTTTCTTAGAAATCATAAATAATTCTGGAATCTAGCTTTAAAAATGACGAATCAAAACGCTCAGAAAAAAAACCAGTTTCGGAGATGTATTGCGCAATAGCATATGACGTCACTGCAGGAGACTTCTCGGTGAAAAGGAGGGTGATTTTAGGCATTAATATGTCTTTAAAAAGAAAAACTATGAGATCAATTGAAGATTTTAAAAAAAGTACTTTTATACGAAAAAGAATATGCACTTAATAATTCCAGTACGTTTCTGGCAATTTCGTCATTCCCAATTATGAATTACAATGAGATTGTAAGATCCTTATAGTTGTAGGACAAATCGGACATTCCCGCAATGACGTCAAATGCGTCATCAAGCCACGTGACCGTATTACCTTTTTTTGAGGGGCGTATAGCCCAGCGAGCGTGAGATCTGTGAAAAATGGATGGTTATTATCATTTTTTTGTCAATTTAGAGATTTTCTGAAAAATCAGAGGCTGGAATATTAATTAGTAGAGTTGTATCCATGTTTTGAAAGGCTATGTTAGTTGGGTTAGAGTGGCCCTTTACATATAGAATCTTGTACTGCCATTGCCCTTGCTGGCCAAAATGTTGCTTATTTTCACGTATGCCGTAACTTTGGCGTTTTTTTATTAAACTCAAACTTACAGATGTCTCCACAAATTCAACACGTCTCTAAATCAGTCCGGTATCAGTTGCTTAACCCAGGATTTCATACGTTAATACCTAACTCTCAGTGCCACAGAGAAGATTACCCATGATTTGATTTCATCCCGTCTTGAATTTGGAAATCGGCTTGTACTATAACAACAATTACAGAATGCGGCTGCTCATATAGTGACCCTTTCCTACAAACACAGTCAAATAACACCAATTTTCAAAACACTCCAATTTTTGTTGCCCATTAACGAACGCATTGTGTACACAATTCTTGTGCTTTTATTTCGTTGTGTCCATGGCTCTGCTCCACAGTACAAAATTACTTTGATAAAATCATTACATTCCGTCCAGATCTTTACGCTCTCTAACCTCTGGATTACTTTTTCTTCCTAAGATCGATACTATATAAGTGGGCCTTTGCTGTGGAATACTCTCTCTCTCTCTCTCTCTCTCTCTCTCTCTCTCTCTCTCTCTCTCGAGGAGAGAGAGAGAGAGAGAGCGAGAGAGAGAGCTTGCTTCATAAAAGCAGATCAGTTGAAGTGTTTAAACTGAACATTGCATGATCTGTTTAATTCGGCATATAATTAATTGCTCTGTCATGTTTGTCTGTTCTATCATAATCATGTTACTTTGTTTATAACGGAGAAGCTTTAAGATTGGATTCGGCGCCTTAATAATCTCACATATTATTATTATGATTTACACACTTTAGTTTTTGATAAACTCTCCCTACTTCGCTTTAGAGCTTTCCCCCAATTTTTTTCTTCTTATTTCCTCTTTAATTCAGAACCAGCTTATTTTGGTTGTTTCAGGGATGATAACTCTGTATCCGGCAGAGATCGTGTGCTTTCCAATGGTCCCTATTACTATTACAACGATCTCACGATTGACCTGTGCATCAACGCATGCGCAGAGGGTGGATACTTCTACGCAGGTGTAGAATTCGAGTACGAATGTTACTGCGGAGGACAAGATGAAAACATTGCCAAATATGGAAACGCTTCAGATAGAGAATGTGTTGATGATTGTGCTGGAGATCCCCTTGAATCATGTGGGGACTCAAATAGAATCGCCATCTACCAAGGTAAAGGCAGGAGTGATTCTCTATTTGTTTTTAAAAAGTTTTTATTAGGGGGGGGGGGCACTCTTGGGGAGGGATTTTAGGGGCCTGGAGGGTGTTGCGGGTTTTTGCATTTCATGTGTCTCGCGAATTTTTCTTTGCTATAAAAAAAACTAAAACAAATCTAAACATACTGCTAAAGCTGATCTTGAGGTGTTGTTGAGTTAGTTTTTAAAGATCCTTGAAATACTGATGTTAACAAAGCATGACAACTATTATTTAAAGGAAATAATCCCATCTCCAATAATTTTCTTCATTTTTGGACAACATTGCCTGCAAAAACCTACAAAGTATTAATTATAAACAAATTTCTTAATGTACTTTTTAATTTCTTGTCACTGAATGGCTTTAAATGAAAATTCGATTTTCTCTAATTGGGGTTATTGACCTTATTCAAAATGTTTGTCTAGTTTTCGCACATGTTATATTGCTAAAAAGTATCGAAATATGACATTATTCGGTGTCATTCCAATTTGTGTTTCTAAGTTGGCCTAGGGGTCTGCGAAGACCCTGGTACCCCTCAAAATGGATTCAGGTACAATGAAACCGGCTCTCTGCGCTACGGCAGCAAGATATATTTTAACTGCTCCGACGAGTTCACACTAGAAGGACCTGAGGTTATCCAGTGCGTGCAGATGTACGGTCGCAGAGAAAATGCTAGTATTGCTAACAGCACCCATGCCGTTATGTGGAACCATGGTCTTCCGAAGTGTACAGGCAAGTATTTCCATTATCTTTGAATGATATACACACCGTTTGACCTAATACTTTATGTTTGTCATACTCTTTAACCGTTTAAAATAGAATGTATAGAATGCCTGGTAAACCTGTTAAAGGTTGATTTATACATTTTAGTTACACAGGAATGATTATTTGGGTGATTGGTACACTTCACTGCCACCATTAATGGTGATGATGATGACGATAATAATAATAATAATAATAATAATAATAATAACTGTTATGTACTCTTAATTAAAAGGTACAAAGATGAATAATCGAAACAGATAATAGCACACGTTTGATACTCTTGGTATAAGATTCTAAGGCAAGTTTATTTCGCATGGCGCATGCGCAGCTTTACAATTGTGGCTTATTGTATGCCGTCATCAATGTGTAACAATAATAATGATACCACTACTACTGCTAACAATTTGAATAACAACAACAACACGATTAATACAAAATATGATAATAATTCTAATTCAATACTTTAATTGTATATAGCTCATATCACTATTCACCCTATGCCGCACTTTAGAGGATAAAGAAATGGATAGAATTGGACAATAATACAAAAAGTACAATTCAAATCAAATACCAAGTAAACTTATCTTAAAAAGCTGGTGAACAAATGAGTTTTCAAGTCTGTTTTTTTTGTATTTGCCAATATATACTATATAAACATCTGTATTTATCCGTATGTCATGTTTGTTTACCATGATGTTCAGGATTTAGTTCGACCACACCCTCTACCGAGGGAGGAGGGCATACTTACCCAATGACATTCATTCAGACAACTGACGAAGAGCAGCAGAATGGTAAATAGATTCTCATTTCGTCACAATTCCTGTACGAATATAGTCATATGGATGAAAATGAAATGGTAACATGCAAATATTTTAGCGATTACTGGTGATGTTATCATAAAAAGTGCGAAAAAGAGAAATGACAAATTAAAAAAAAGAGAGATGAATATCATATTACGTATTTTATGATGAACTCAACTAGCATAAATCATATAGGCCTACCTAGAGTTTTAACTTGCTAGCAACTGTTTATCTATACCCGGTTTAGCTGTTTATGCTAGAATGTAACACAGATTGTGTTAAACTAGAAAGGAAAGGTATATCTACATGTATTTAGTTGTTCTGTGTTTACTTTATGGACTTTAGATTTTGTTCGCTTTTTGTTTCTCTTAATATTATTGTTTGTTAATTTTGTATTAATTTGCATTTTTTATATGTCTGAACATGTGTGTATACTTGATTTCTATGAACCACATGTGGAAATAAAACTTGAACTTGAACTTGAACTTGTACTTGAACTTCCGCGCAATCAAGTTTCGAAAGTGAAAATAACAAAATGAAGGAAAATAATCATCATTTGTTTTAATATAATCGGATATAATATTGCTATGTCAGCGGAAGTTAGCAGGATGCTGCATTTCCTGTTTTAAACAGTTGCTCTTGAAAGAAATTTATTGGGAAATTGATTCGATCACAATGTTAAAGGGATAATTCACTAAAATGTTAAAAGAATATAATGTCATAGCATGACAACAATATAGTTTTTTCAGAAGCTTTGAAATCTTATTAAATTTGAAGGAACCAAAATTTATTTCTAATAAATATTCTTAATTGTGCCATAATTCAACTTGGTGACACTGTGATAATAAATGCTACCCCCTGAAGAAAGTGTGTTGTGCGTGTGTGTGCGTGCGTGTGTGTGTGTGTGTGTGTATAAATATACTCATGATATATATTTGTAAGAATAGAGTTAAAGGTTATCACCTAATATTCAAATACTTTATCTCTTGGATCAACGCGTAGTTATCGTACTACGGAAATTAACGATTTAACAAGTAAGTCAATAATTAATGATACACTTTTTATTGCAGGTTATAATCGATGATTGCTTATAGATGCCTTTGAATAATGTTTGCACTGCTTTGATTTAGATTTGGACCTCAAGACAAAGAGGAACCCTGCATTTCTAAAGAAACTGTTAACCCAATCCGCACATTCCAAAAAAAGATATCCTAATCTATATTTCACGCTGCAATTGTCTAAAGCATCCATAGTCACTGGTGGTCTTTTGCTAACTCTCGTGTGAATGGGTTCATTTAGAGTTCTGTTTGTGAAACAAATTGTTTCCCCTCTTCGGCTTCACAATTATGGTCTACCTCCTTTTAACATAACCCTGATATCAGCCAAGCAGTGAGGTTTTCAACTATACTTTCACTTCCTTGTTTCAAAAATATTGTTCAATCGAAGTACAATATTTAGCATTCATGTAGCTTTTTGCGAAACTGAAAACAAGTTTAAATAATCTTTTTTTTCGTTTGACATTGCATCTCGTGTTCAATAAAGATGTCAAGTCTAAAAACAACAAGTCTATCTGGCAATGGCTTTTCCATCGATGCCTTTATCCGTCATGTTTACAATTTAACCCCAAAAGTGTACACCTTCATGTTTATACAATTATACAAACAATATAATGTATATTTAAACTGTTGCAATGATTATGCTAGTTTAATACAGTGTAAAGCGCTAGGAGAACATCTTATTTTTGATTGCTTATGTTGTATTTTTATATCTTAAAGCACTATTCAAATGTTCTTTTAATGTTCAATTATAATTGTTGTGTCGATCCTAGACAGTCGTACAAACATCGCATCACCAATACTGATTGCATCGACAGTGGTCTTATTTCTGCTTCTTCTTGCCGTGACGATAAGGTGGATTATCCCTCGGATTAGGAAGCGCTTATCAAGAAACCCTGAAAGTGATTCACAGGTAAGTAAGGGTCCTGAAGGTAAAAAGGCGTCCAGGAAAAAACATTGTTTCAGAGAAGGTATGGAAATCTGGAAATGCCAGAAAAACATGGAAATTTTGAAAATATGAAAATAATATACATCATTTGGGGATACAATACAATAATGATGGTGGCAATATTAAAAAGAGCAATTAAAATATTCATAAAGCGCATTATCCATGTTTAGCGATGCTCAAGGTGCCTGCAAAACGATTATAATTCAAAACCTCAAGGTCAATCAATTTTGTTTCTACATGAAGTCTATGAACGAAGAGTTGAACTCTAAAATTGGAAACTTAATTGTAACCATCTAGCATAAGATCAGTCTTAAGTATGGCTTTAAATATTTTTAGGATCTTTGCTGTTTGAAGAGAAAATATTAACTTATTTCACAGATATGGAGCTACTGATGCAAATGCCCCCATCCGGTTTTTTTAGCTCCTGATTTCCTTAAGCTTTATATTACTAAATTGAAGTAAACCAGAGTGTTACCAGGGATAAAATATACTCTGGAGCCAGGTTATGTCGTGCACGATAGGAATTTTGTAGACTTGGCACTTTTAAACAGGGAGCCAGTGAAGTAATGTCGCGATACTTCTGTAGGTATATGAGATTATTCGTTCAGTCAGTTTAAAATAAATTTAAGATGATTTCATTTCTTAGGACAACTCAGTTGTTTCATTTCGTCTCCATGAGCAACCATTATTGTATGTACTAGTATGCTCAGTCCTGCCACACTTTTGTTGGTAGGCGTATGTATTTAGCAAAAATGTTATCCCTCATGTCATATAAATTACCATATTGATATGGATTATGTGAAAATCAAATGCTTTTCAGATAATCCACACATACCTGGGCATGAGAGATAGCAGTCCTAGAAATGGGGGAAATGTATCAGTAACGTCACCTATAGGCGGCGCATTGGCACCAGCTCTGACAAGCACTCATCGGTATGAGACGGTAGGACAACCAGGTGAAAACGAATCGGAAACCAATCTTAATACAACATTCTACGAGACCATTCCATCAAGCAGTGATGACAGGAACATTGGACACTTTGGGGACCCTGACATTGATGCCTTTGGGTATGTTCTCCCGAATGCCCGGACCAATTTGAAAGAAAATATGACATTACTGCATGGGGAAGAAGAGCTGGGTGGAGATGGATACCTCGATCCTAATGCATGCAAATGAAATATCTGAATAGAGCTTTCGCGAAAATTCTATGATATTGTGAATATATGCTTGTCATCTAAGAAGGACAAAGCCTTCGTACTTTTTTTTTTTTTTTTTTTTTTTGGGGGGGGGGGGTACTATTATAATATGTATTTTTTCTTCATATGTACAGTTTAGAACTAATTTATTCATACCCCTTGTTGCTATCGTTACTCAAGAATGAGAGGTGGACTGGTTGAATTACTTTTAGATGTTAACTTTGATTTGTTACATTGTAAAGAAACATGAATCGGGACAAATAATATTTTTACAAACTTAAAAACTTAGAAAAGTTCGGTAAGGGTATGAATAATTCAGTTGTAAATTGTGTGTATATTATGTTTTATACGTGGAAAGTGACAACAAACCAAAATAAACCAAACCAATTATGAATAAACCTCTTTAGAACCATTTCATTGGAATATGAGTCATAACAGTAATCTAATTGAAAAGAAAAAAGTGACAAATTGAAAAGTCAAACTTTATTTCATGAATTTTCAAGAACTCGAACGCATCTGTTTATCACCCGAACAATCTTTATCTCTCTCTCTCTCTCTATGTCTCCTTTTCCCTTCAATAGTATTTCTTCTTCTTCCATTTTCACTATAAATTGATTGTTTCTTTTAAACAATTCATGCTCAATAATTACAAATTCCTTCATGCACCATCTTTCCTTCATAAGCCATACTACTATGTTTTTCAACTCATATACATGTTTGTATTTGAATACCCTGTATAATTCGTAAAGTGTATTTGTATAATTACCAAGAAAAAAATAATATTCTGTACATACATTTGTTTCATACTTTGTGTAATAATATATGTAATAACTTTGTTTATCTTTTTGTTGTAAATGAAATTTATATGAATTGATTCGAATGGAATCTTGAAAAAAATCACTGGAAGAAAAAAAATGTCCAACTAAACATACTGTTGTATTTTGGACCTCATTTATCATTTGTTTACTAAATGTCGTGTAATTATTGTTTGTATCTTGGCATTTTTGGATAGAAAACAATAATTACAACAAAACATCATAAACCTAAACAATCAGTCCATTTTGATCTCCAACGATTTCATCCTGTCTTTTGGGTAGTATTTCCTCGTCACTACAAGAATCTTTCATGAATTATAGGCTCTGAAAAGTGGATAATATTAGGTTGTCGTTAAGATTTGGCTCCTTTGAGAAATGGTTGAAAGTTGAAAACCTTCAAGTTCAGCAATCTCTGTTTAAAGACTGAACAGGTGTTACAAAACAGGAGAAGGTGCAGAAACCTTTGATGACTGGCGGAGTTCTGTATGAATGGGGGGGGGGGGGATGGTTGAATTTGAAATTAACTGAACATTATTTTATTGGCGATTCCAATTATCAATTATCAATTATCAAAACTAAGGAATAAATAGGGAAATGGAACACGAGTCATGAAGCTCATGAGTAACTCGCATACTAATGCTATGTGTGGACGTGTGTGTCTGTGTGGTGTGCGTGCGCGTTTGTGTGTGTGTGTATGTATGTGTGTGTGTGTGTGTGTGTGTGTGTTTGTATGCCCTTGTCTAGTAATTCATTAAAAACAAAAATGGAAAAAAAAGTCTAGGGGACCATACCGAGGACACACATGAGAACTGTACATTCACTTAGAGGACACAAAGCAGACCCAAGTAAGTCCTCAATATCTTAACCAATGCAAATATTTGTAATTATATGCCCTATGGGATAGGGATAGGTCCTCAGTTGTACAGAAAATGTCACACCTGTCCTTACATTCCTAAAAGAGTATGTTTTTTGGATATTAAGTAACATACATATGAGTACTCGATTCTCACCAGAAACGGTGTGCGTTCGAAATAGTTTGCTAACTAAATACATCGTTCTAACTGGATACCTTACATTCAAACCGAGGACACATATGAGAACTGTACATTCACTTAAAGGACACAAAGCAGACCCAAGTACGTCCTCGATTTCTTAACCAATGCAAATTTTTTTAATTCCATGCCCTTATTTAAGGGGGACTGAGGTCCTCGGTTATACAGCAAATTTCACACCTTTCCTTACATTCCTAAAAGAGTATGTGTTGGGGTATTAAGTAACATACAAATGGTCCTTGATTCTCACCAGGAACGCGTGTGCGTTCGGAACTGAAAAACATTGTTCTAACTGGATACCTTGCATTCAAAACTTCAAACAAAATGTGTGGCTTTTACAATTCAAAGGGTGTTGAACATTCAATAACTCCTGGCCGAGAGAACCAAATGTTCCAAATGTCCACGACACTGACAATGCAAAGACTTGACGAAAGATTTTTGTTATGAAGATAAGAATATGAAAGAGTGATAGAAAGAGCAAATAGTTAGAGCAAAACAAATAATTTAGTATATATCTTTTGAGAAACATATAAATGTATTAGCATAAATATATGAGCACAAATTACAGACCATTGAATATGACACACGCCTATTTCTATTCTCATGTTTTTTTCTTCTCTGAAAATGAATACATTGCAAATTCAATTCAATTCAATTTTATTTCGCAATATAAAAATCAAAAAATACAAAGTAACAGTAAATTTTAATTATGTTTACAAAGGTTATATGCGGGGCTTTCCATGAAGGTTGCGAAAACCTGTGAAGTTGGATCGCCCATTAAAGATTGAAAAACAAATACAAAAAGAAATATAACATATTATAAGCACACAACAATAAATTAAGTAAAATAAGCAAAGTACAAACACTTCAACTATCTATAAGACAAGAGAAAGTAAAATAGAGAGAAGAAACCAATATATAATGGGGGAAAAGAAAGGAAAGGAAAACAAGATAACAATGAAAGAGGGTTCAGATATACAATTTAGAAGAAAAAAATCAACAACTGAGCTGATTAGTAATTATTTAGTAGTAAGATTTTATATTGTTTTCTAAAGGAAGATATGAAAAACCGATTAATGATAGTATAACTCGAGCAAAAATCCGCACCCAAGCCATCACACATCTATTCGAATGAAGCTGATGTTGCCCCTTCATACTGAACGATGATGAATTAATTAAAACAAGAGATAGAGAGAGAGAGAGAGGATACATTTTAAAGCTAACTATGTAATTTTGACCCTAGACAATTTTAAAGAAAAATCGGTTTTTCATGAATGAGGTATAAAAGCAAGCTCATTAAATTGAAGGGAGGAATCATGTATTATATTGCAGTTGGGGCGTTCGATCACTAGGAGGGGGGCACCTATTCGCAGGAATACCGGTAGTAAGAGCGAAGAGGAAGGAGGGAAAACAAAGGAATGATGGCGAGAGAAAGAGAGAGAGAGAGAAAGAGAGAGAAAGAAGAGGGGAAGCGTGATGTAAAGAAAGAATGCTGGTCTGCCTTAAAATGTTACGTTTTAAACAAGAGATGGCGCTCGTGATAATTATTGTTTGAGCTATTAGCAGGTACTCTTGAAATCAATAATACGGACATATTATGAGGCCAATTCTCAATGGGTCAAGAAAATCAGTGGAAGCCCCTTTTGATCTTATCAAAGATGAAGACATGGTTGAAAAATAATTATTTAAAATCATTGTTATATACTAGAATACTAGATCAATGATTTTGATATGCGAGAAAGAAGGATCAGCGGCGCCTCAGGCGATGCATTTTAAACAGCTGGAATGGGTCACACTTGAATTACACTCATTCGAAAAAAGTTGGAGTAGAGAGCGATATGATAACGTTTCTTCAAAGTGTCATTTCAGGGAAAATAAAATAGAATCCGTCTGAAAAAATCAATCCAAAGAAATGCCCAAGGTGCATAAAAGTATATAACAAAGGCACACCCACTACATACAATATTGAATGGATCACAATGAGAAAAGTTTGGATATTAACTGAAAGATTTCGACATCAAAGACAAAGACGAATGCATTAAATTTGATTACATTACGAAAATAGCCTTTTCCAGTGGTTTCGATATACTTCCCTCCTGTTGACCACAGATTTCCGATTTAGCCTTTAAAAATATATCGTTTCCTAAAAAGGGCAGGATTCATACGTTTTGTAAACCCATATATAATATAGGGAGAAATGGGGGAAAACCTTCACTTTCTACGAAAATGGTAATTGTACATTCTATCAGGTAATATGTTCTTTTTGATTTTTGTTATATAATATAAAATAAGCAACTGTTATCTGTTTTAATTAGGGAATAGGAAAATAAATCATTATGGTTTGAAGCTGGCTTTGCTGCCATTGATATAAAGTTACGAACATTCATTTCATTTCATGCATGCACATAGCATTTTTAGAATATTTATCTAAATTTGTATTTTATCATGCATCCTTAATAAATTTTCTTATTTGGTATTCATTTTTATCTTAGAGGTTTTGGAATGATTTTTATAAACACATAATTATGGCTTATTTTATGGGATAAGAAATGTGATGCTTGTCACCCCATAAAGCAGTTGACTAAACCCACCCACTTGCATTAAGACTATACTATATGTACAATCTGTTATGTATATTCTTCCCTCTCTTATGTTTATATTATTATAGCATTTTAATTTGAACATACTTTGTGATTACTTCTCTGATCACTATTTTAAAGTATACTATTATATTCAGGAAAGTTTACGAAAGTAAATTTTGTCTTGCGTGTGTATCATTCCACGTTTACTGACGTGTACTGAGTAAGAAAGAGAGCATATTTTGTTCAACAGAATTATCAATACATCATTGGTATAAGAGTTAACCGATAATCTCTATATTATTTTGATCAAGTAGTGCTGAAGGAGGAAAGAGATGAGAAAGATAGTGCAAGAGAGGGGAGAAAGAGATAGGGTCTAGGGTGAGACAAGAGAGCGGAAGAGATAGAGAAAGAAAGAAAGAGATGAAGGGAAGTGTGAAGAGAGAAAGAGAGAGAGGGGGGTGGGGAGAAGGATGGAAAGAAAGAGAAGGATGCAGAGAAAATGTATGGGAGAGGATGAGGGGATGGAGAGAGGGAGGAAGAATGAAAGAGACAAAGGGCAATGAGTACCGGTAAGAATGAAGAGAAAAGAGGGAAGGTATGTAAAAGATTGAGGGAAAGAAAAGAAGGGCAGCGTGAAACAGTGTGTGTGAGAGAGGATATAATATTGATGTAGAAAAAGAGAGTGACAGAAAAAGAAAGGGGGGGTTGATGTAAGGAAATAGCACTTGTAGTTATACTGTTACTTGCAACTTGCCCTTTAGTGATTTTATGGAGACCTACATTCATCATCAAAAGAAGCTGTAGTAGACAGCGATATTTGATCATGTTTCTTCCTAGTCTCATTGCAGGGCAAATAAAAGAAAAACCATCAGGAAAAGTCAATCATGTCTATTGCATGCTCTCTCTTATTGGTGTGTAAATCCTCAATGCTTTGTATGGAAGGCAATATTTAGTTTTTTTGTTCTCAAGGGGAGAGAGAGAGGTTTACTATTTAGCTTGTAAATAGACTGCATTACACCTTTACATTTTGTTATTGTCACTATCTACATTGTACATGTATATACTTTGTGTTTACTGGTTGGTTCATTGTTCAAGTTTGTACTTTCATACACTATATATCTATTATAGTTTGTATCTTTGTGTGATCATCTATGTGTACAGTGCGTCCCAGAAAAAAACGAAACCGAGAATTATCGATGTTTTATCATAACTTAAGAAGGATGCAGAGAAAATGTATGGGAGAGGATGAGGGGATGGAGAGAGGGAGGAAGAATGAAAGAGACAAAGGGCAATGAGTACCGGTAAGAATGAAGAGAAAGGAGGGAAGTTATGTCAAAGATTGAGGGAAAGAAAAGAAGGGCAGCGTAAAAGAGTGTGTGTGTGAGAGAGAGAGAGAGAGAGAGAGAGAGAGAGAGAGAGAGAGAGAGAGAGAGAGAGGGGGGGGGGGGGGGAGGAGGGAAAGAAAGAGAAGGATGCAGAGAAAATATATATGGGAGAGGATCAGCGAATGGAGAGAGGGAGGGAGAATGCAAGAGACAAAGGGCAATGAGTACCGGTATGAATGAAGAGAAAGGAAGGAAGGTATGTGAAAGATTGAGGGAAAAAAGAAGGGCAGCGTGAAAGAGTGTGATAGAGAGAGAGAGAGATATAGAAAAGGAGAGTGAGAGAAAAGGAAAGGGGGTCGATGTAAGGAAATAGCACTTGTAGTTCGTTCTGTAACTTGCCACTTGCCCTTTAGTGTTATGTTTTTTAACAAGAGATGGCGCTCCAAGTAACCAGGGGAAGTCCCTTCAGATTGCATCAAAGATGGTGGCATGGTGGAAAAAATAGTTATCTGGGATCATTGTTTTTTACTAGACCACTAATTTTAGTGTGCAAAAAAGGAGTATTATTGGCGCTTTAGGTGATGCAATAGACAGCTGGAGTGGGTTCCACTTGATTTTATGGAGACCTTCATTCATCAGCAAAAGAAGCTGTAGTAGACAGCCATATTTGATCATGTTTCATCCTAGTCTCATTACAGGGCAAATAAAAGAAAATCCATCAGGAAAAGTCAATCCCAAGAAATGCTCAAAATGCATAACACTAAATAACAGAAACGAAATTTAAGAAATTTCATAATGCAACTCTATTTCATATAATATTGAATGAATCACAATTACAAAATATGGACATGAACTGAAAGAATTGACGTTAGGTTAAGTATGTACAGACGCAGTTATCAAAGACGAATGCATTTGATTTGATTTCGTTGCGCAAATGGCCAATTCCATGGGTCTTTATACTCTCCTCTTTTTGAACACAGATTTTTAATTTGATTAAAGTATCCAATACCGTTTCCCAGACAATATAAAAACAATACGTAAGATTTATCCGCGAATTCCTTCGAAAGGAAACAAATATTCTTCAAATGAACTTATGTGAAACACATTAGATGACGTATAACACTGCGTGTTTATTGATATATTGTGTTTCAAGAACATCCTCTTCCTAAGTAGGTTCTACTCTCACGAAGATCGGTTGCAAACAGAAATGCTTATAGGAATTCAATTCCGACATACATACGTACACCGAAATGGCCGTAAGTTTGTATTCAACCCTGTCTTTACTGTTTATTGTTATAATCAGTCCCTGTTTGGCGATCTATACTATTTCAGGTAAGTTTGTACTGAAAGATTTTTACATCAAAGACAAAGACGAATGCATTAAATATGATTACATTACGAAAAAAGCCTTTTCCAGTGGTTTCGATACTTCCCTCCTGCTGACCACAGATTTCCGATTTAGCCTTTAAAAATATATCGTTTCCTAAAAAGGGCAGGATTCATACGTTTTGTAAACCCATATATAATATAGGGAGAAATGGGGGAAAACCTTCACTTTCTACGAAAATGGTAATTGTACATTCTATCAGGTAATATGTTCTTTTTGATTTTTGTTATATAATATAAAATAAGCAACTGTTATCTGTTTTAATTAGGGAATAGGAAAATAAATCATTATGGTTTGAAGCTGGCTTTGCTGTCATTGATATAAAGTTACGAACATTCATTTCATTTCATGCATGCACATAGCATTTTAAAAATATTTATTTAAATTTTTATTTTATCATGCATCCTTAATACATTTTCTTATTTGGTATTCATTTTTATCTTAGAGGTTTTGGAATGATTTTTATAAACACATAATTATGGCTTATTCTATGGGATAAGAAATGTGATGCTTGTCACCCCATAAAGCAGTTGACTAAACCCACCCACTTGCATTAAGACTAGACTACATGTACAATCTGTTATGTTTATTCTTCCCTCTCTTATGTTTATATTATTATAGCATTTTAATTTGAACATACTTTGTGATTACTACTCTGATCACTATTTTAAAGTATACTATTATATTCAGGAAAGTTTACGAAAGTGAATTTTGTCTCGCGTGTGTATCATTCCACGTTTACTGACGTGTACTGAGTAAGAAAGAGAGCATATTGTGTTCAACAGAATTATCAATACATCTTTGGTATAAGAGTTAACCGATAATCTCTATATTATATTGATCAAGTAGTGATGGAGGAGGAAAGAGATGAGAAAGATAGTGCAAGAGAGGGAGAAAGAGATAGGGTCTAGGGAGAGACAAGAGAGCGGAAGAGAGAGAGAAAGAAAGAAAGAGATGAAGGGAAGTGTGAAGAGAGAAAGAGAGAGAGGGGGTGGGGAGAAGGAGGGAAAGAAAGAGAAGGATGCAGAGAATATATATATGGGAGAGGATCAGGGGGTGGAGAGAGGGCGGGAGAATGAAAGAGACAAAGGGCAATGAGTACCGGTATGAATGAAGAGAAGGGAGGGAAGGTATGTCAAAGATTGAGTGAAAGAAAAGAAGGGCAGCGTAAAAGAGTGTGTGTGAGAGAGAGAGAGAGAGAGAGAGAGAGAGATGTAGGAAAAGAGAGTGAGTGAAAAAGAAAGGGGGTCGATGTAAGGAAATAGCACTTGTAGTTCGTTCTGTAACTTGCAACTTGCTCTTTAGTGTAATGTTTTTAACAAGAGATGGCGCTCCAGGAAACCAGGGGGAAGTCCCTTCAGACTGTATCAAAGATGGTGGCATGGTGGAAAAATAGTTATCTAGGATCATTGTTATTTACTAGACCACTAATGTTGGTGTGCGAGAAAGGAGTATTATTGGCGCGTTAGGTAATGCAATAGACAGCTGGAGTGGGTTCCACTTGATTTTATGGAGACCTTCATTCATCAGCAAAAGAAACTGTAGTAGACAGCAATATTGATCATGTTTCATCCTAGTCTCATTACAGGGCAAATAAAAGAAAATCCATCAGGAAAAGTCAATCCCAAGAAATGCTCAAAGTGTTTAACACTAAATAACAGAAACGACATTTAAGAAATTTCATAATGCAACTCTCCTTCATATAATATTGAATGAATCACAATTACAAAAATATGGACATGAACTTAAAGAATTGACGTAAGGTTAAGTATGTAAAGACGCAGTTATCAAAGACGAATGCATTTGATTTGTTTCGTTGCGCAAATGGCCCATTCCAGAGTCTTTATACTTTCCTCTTTTTTACCACAGATTTTTAATTTGATCAAAGTATCCAATACCGTTTCCCAGACAATACAAAACAATACGTAGGATTTATCCGCGAATCTTTTTTTAAAGGATTTATTTTTCTTCAAATGAATTCATGTGAAACACATTAGATGACGTACGTATAACACTGCGTGTTCATTGGAATATTATGTTTCGAGAACTTCCTCTTCCTAAGTAGGTTCTACTCTCACGAATATCGGTTGCTAACAGAAATGCTCATAGGAATTCAACTCCGACATACATACGTACACCGAAATGGCCGTAAGTTTGTATTCGACCCTGTTTTTACTGTTTATTGTTATAAGCAGTCCCTGTTTGGCGATCTATACTATTTCAGGTAAGTTTGTACAAAATGTATTTTTTCTCGCAGATCGAATTATATTAATTTGAAGCATTTACAGCAAAGCATAAAGGACTATATTCATTGGTATAACATTGGATGCTGAATAATTTGAGGAAGCGTAGGGATGCATACATTGCCCGGTACAGGTATATTGCATGCTCTCTCTTATTGGTGTGTAAATCCTCAATGCTTTGTATGGAAGGCAATATTTAGTTTTTTTGTTCTCAAGGGGAGAGAGAGAGGTTTACTATTTAGCTTGTAAATAGACTGCATTACACCTTTACATTTTGTTATTGTCACTATCTACATTGTACATGTATATACTTTGTGTTTACTGGTTGGTTCATTGTTCATGTTTGTACTTTCATACACTATATTATACCTATTATCGTTTGTATCTTTGTGTGATCATCTATGTGTACAGTGCGTCCCAGAAAAAACGAAACCGAGAATTATCGATGTTTTATCATAACTTAATCACAATTATAATTAATAAATGACACATATTTGGAACGCTTAGATCCTTTTCTTTCATTTGATGCAACTCATATGATTCATTGAAGAGAGGAAACCAAAAAGTCATTTGGCGGGCGGTATCTGAATTTTAAAAAGAAAATCACATTTCTAGAAAGTTCAATGTCCTTTCAAATGACACCTCAATCAGGAGAAATGAGCCAGGAATAACAAAGTTCTGTTTGTTTAAAGTAAGGCTTGCATTTCCATAATTTGATCAAACGAGTTCGTTTTCGCTGGATGCCTGCCGTAGCAACGAACAAAGTTGACAAAAGACTTATTTAACTCTGTTTCGTTGAGGATCAGCCATGCACAAAAATACGAAAGACCTGATGCATGGCTGATCTTCAACGAGGTGACAAAGGCCTACATGTAGCTATGCATATCCGGTACGGAAATATCATTTTGTTGAATGTCAAGGGCGGCGATTTCTTGTTAGGGCCGTGGGGAGGGGGGGGGGGGGACGACACAATACATGTGTTATACCTCCGATATATACCAAAAAGACATCACAGAATTTTACAGTTATGATTATCATGCGATGGAGCATAGTACCCGAGTGAGAAGATCTTCCGGTATCTTTTAACGGTGTAAACGTTGCATTATCGTTTTTAAACAAATATGTTTCAAACACTTTACTCATCATAATGCTAACATTTTGTATGCATTTTTCAAAGTTCCTGGCCGGGGGGGGGGGGGGGGGATCACCGCCATAGTCTCGATATATCTCTTTGGTTTGGCATATCGTATTCTTTCATTTTTAATATTATTACTTGTAAAATGCACATAATTTTAATGTCATATCATCTTTTTCACTAGTGCACTTAGAGCATTTTATTTTCAGTTGATTTGGCGTTTAAAAAATCTCTTATACTCTTTCATTACTATTATTACTATAATAATAATCATGTTAACCATTATTATTATTAACATCATTATTATTATCATCATTATCATTATTATTTTTGTCGTTACAAGGAAAACTATAATCATTAATACCCTCGCATTAATTGCCAGGTAGACATTTAATGCACTTAGCTTTGTCCGGAGGGACTGTGGGCAAAACAAACTGTCTAAAGATGTTAGCATCGGGAGCAATGAAAGTTCGAACCCGATACCTCTGGTATGAGATTCAAGAGCCTTCACCAATGTGCCACGGTGCTCTCACTGTCGCATTAAAATTACAGATGGTTGGAACGCATCATTCTATTAAATATATGGTACACATATAGAGGTGTCGTGGTCTATAAATGACGAATGATTTCAATAACTTTTGCAGATTACAGATTGATCACCAAAAATCGACCCAATGCCGGCATCGTTAAGGTTTTCAACCAGGACATCGGATGGGGGCTCGTTTGTGATGAATATTGGAGCTTCGAACTAGCAAGCATAGCTTGTCGTCAGCTAAACTTCCCAGGAACTTCTCGAAATCTTACGGCGGTGTCTTTCAATGACGAGGAAGATAAGTGGCCGATGTCAGTCACTAATAATATATCAACATATTTTACAGGCTGTTCAATTAGTAAGTGTATTGTTGTATTGTATTGTATTGGTTTATTGAGATAAAAATCATCGGACATGCAGCTAAAAGCTGAAATTGTTCAATTTACAGAGTAAAAAGTACATGTCATAACATTGCATTGATAACACATTCACATATATAGAGCACTTAAACAATATTGTGTATATTTAAATACGATTTACAAGCTTCATTGACGATATAGAATTGGCATTCTTTTTACATGAAATAGAAATTTGATAATTAACAATTTACAGGTTTATTACGACAGTGATACGTAGGTGAGATAACAGTTAGATGTTTATACAGATAAAATACGATAAGAGATAATATATTAAAGCTAAGTTTCAATGTTGGTTAAACAATGTGATGTTCCTGAACTGAACAAAAAGTGTAATATGATACTGTACAATTGAAAAATAGATCATACCACCACAATAACACCAACAACAGCGATGATAATGTATATATGCATTATATGTTTCATATATTGTACATGTTGTATAATGTCTTGTAAACCCTGCCAGTGACACAATATTATTGTTTATTCTATTATACATTGTGTCATGGACCGAG
Source organism: Strongylocentrotus droebachiensis (assembly GCA_035222895.1). NCBI lineage: Eukaryota > Metazoa > Echinodermata > Echinoidea > Camarodonta > Strongylocentrotidae > Strongylocentrotus > Strongylocentrotus droebachiensis. The sequence continues at coordinate 10,051 of JAVYIG010015519.1, read as the reverse complement.
GTTCAAATGTTGATACTTCTTTTTTTTCTTTACGCTGTATAAAGATGATATAATGAAAATAATAAAATTAATAATAATAATAGTAATAATAATAATAAAAACAATAATGAAAAAAGCTATAATAATAATAATGACAATAAAAAAAGTAATAATAAACAGAATAACGGTAATACTAATACTCTTACTAATCCTAATACTACAATTATTAGTAATAATAATAATAATATTAATAATATGAATGATTACTAATAGTATTGATGAAAATAGTGAGAATAATAATGATAATGATCATAATAAAAATAATAATCCCATACTAACTACGATCTCGTATCCCAATCACCGACATACTACATATGGAAATATAATTCATTTGAAGAAATTCTAATTAATCCATTTTTTCAGATGGGACTAATATGCAATGTCAAACGCGTGACAGAGAATGTAGCTGTTATCTCAATACATCGATTGGAGCTGTTACTTGCAAAGGTAACTATGTTGCGATGTTTGGTTATCACTTTAGTTCACCTATTGATGTACATGTAGCTTCGGCCTTCTGACATGTGGAGTTTAACATGGCTCATCCTGTTCTTACTTCATTCAATTGGTCTGAAAAGTATTCTTCAACACCATTCTTTCCATGTCACATTTATCCAGAAGATATTCAAATACTCACTTCATTCAAACTTAACCGAGGCAAAGCAGCCAGTGCTATCCATAATCTTCTGTACAGGATGTTCATAATTGGTTAAACTCACATTCATTGAAACTAAATCTTACAAAATGTGAATTTGTACTACATTGTTAAAATACTCAATACAAAAGGGCTTCTTTTACTTTCATTGCCCTTGGTGGCCACAATATTGCTGTATGTGATGTATTTCGTAACTTCGGCGTGTTTTTTTAGTGAAACTTGTCTCCACAAATTCAATACGTCTCTAAATCAGTCCGGTATCAGTTATGTAACTTAGGATTCATACTTAAAAAGCCTAATTCGCAGTGCCACAGAGAGGATTACCCATGATTTGATTCCATCCTGATTTGATTCCATCTTGATTTCATTGAGTCTACGGCTCCGCTCCACAACATTAAGTTGATAAATCATGACATTTCGTCCATATCTTTCCGCTCTTAAAACTCAGGATTCCTTGTTCTTCCTAAGCTCAATACTATGTGGGGTGGGGGCCTTCGATGTAAATAACTCTCCCTCGAGAGCTTCGTAATGGCAGATTAGTTGAAGTGTTTACAAGTAATATCAAAACCTACTTGTTTAATTAGGCATATCATTTCTTGTTCTTTCATACATGTTTGTATGTAATGCAATGCTTTTAAGTGATCTCTTTTTTTTCCTTTTCAAAAGTTTGCTTTGAGCATTTGTTTTCTAGTGGATTAGGCGCCTAACAAATCTCAAATACTATTATTATTATTCATACATCAATAATCAAAGTAGGCATATAAATACTACGACAAGTTATACTTATGTAGTGCTAATTCCAACTGGTGTTTCTAAGCGCTGTACTTATGATTACCCCTGGCTTATCCGATCTTACCATGATACCGGGATTTACATCATCTGAGTAGAAAGTGGCAAAATAAGATAGATTGATGTGTTAGAAAATGTCATAAGTGCCGTGATATGGACTCGAACTCCGTACATGTGCTTCGTACGTATGGCAAGCCGTTTTTATCATTTTAGATAGATAGATAGAAATGTTTTTTTTATTAAAAAGGTCATCGCAGCCAATGGCTGAATTGCAATCCATTTCACAAGGATATATATACAATACAATTGCAATTCAAATTGAAATAACACAAAACAAATCATATTTCTTGATATCAATAATTCAATTATTGAAGAATTGAATTCTCGATATCAAGAACTACCATTGCCTTACAACGTAAAAGTATTTCTTGATATCAAGAATTGTTATAGTGAATGATTTCGAACTCAAAAGTTGTGCAAGAAATCATTACGAGATGTGTTGCGAACGTAAAGGTTGTGCAGGAATTTATCCTGACCGCGCCGCTTTAACATTTATTCCTATTCTGATTTCGTGCTCAAAAGTTGTGCAGGAAATCATTACGAGATGTGTTGCGAACGCTTTTTTTTTTGTATATCAAGAATTCAATTCTTGATATCAAGAAATATAAATAAATGATAAAACGGCTTGCCATACGTAATCCCGGGACTTGAACGCTAGACCATGACGCCTCCTTTATGTAAAATACATAGGAGATTTTTTTTGGTGGAATAACTGCAACACAAATACAACATGGAGATTCCATTTGAAAATTAGCTGAATTTTGTGGGAAGTGTTATATTATCACCTTTTTTTAAATATTGTTTTTTCTTTAATTCAGAACCAGGATATCTTGGATGTTTCAGTGATTTCAATTTTTTCGGGTTCGGCAGAGTGTTTTCTAATGGTTATGTTTCCTATGACTATCTCACGATTGACCTGTGCATCAATGCATGCGAAGAGGACGGATACTTCTACGCAGGTGTGGAATTCAAGAAACAATGTTTCTGCGGAGGAAAAGATGAAAACCTTATCCGACATGGAAACGCTACGGATAGGGAATGTAATGCTGTTTGTGCTGGAGATCGCCTTGAATCATGTGGGGACGCAGATAGAATCGCCATCTACCGAGGTAAAAGCAGGAGCGATTTTTTTTTTTTTTTTTTTTTTTTTTTTTTTGGTTGGGGGGGGGGGGGGGTGGGGGGTACACTCTTTGGCAGGAGCTTAGCGGGGCTGGAGGGTGTTGCGGGTTATCGCATTTCATGTGTCTCGCGATTTTGTCTTTGCTATAAAAAAATAAATAAAAAAATCTAAACATACTGCTAAAGCTGATCTTGAGGCGTTGTTAAGTTAGTTATTAAAGATCCTTGAAATACTAGTGTTAACAATGCATGACAACCATTATTTCAAGGAAATAATCCTATCTCCAATAATTTTCTTCATTTTTGGACAACGTTGCCTGCAAAAACCTATAGTATTAAATAGAAACAAATTTATTAATGTACTTTTTAATTTTTTGTCACTGAATGGCTTTAAAAGAAATTTCGATTTTCTCTAATTGAAGTTATTGAGCTTATTCATGATGTTTGTCTCTAGTTTTCGCACATGTTATATTGCTAAAAAATCTCCAAATATGACATTATTCGGTGTCATTCTAATTTTTGTTTCTAAGTTGGCCTAGGTGTCTGCCAAGACCCTGGTACCCCTCGAAACGGATTCAGATACAATGAAACCGGCTCTCTGCGCTACGGCAGCAAGATCTATTTTAACTGCTCACATGGGTTCACACTCGAAGGACCTGACGTTATCCAGTGCGTCCAGATGTACGGTCGCAGAGAAGATGTCGGCATTGCTAACAGCACTCATGCCGTTATGTGGAACCAAAGTATTCCAAAATGTACAGGCAAGTTATCACTTTTATTTAAATAATATTTTGTTTCGCGAAAATGTAGATCCTGTTTGATCACATATTCAGACATACGGGGATGTGCCGCTCTATAATGGGTCACTTTTTCACAAAAAAAGTTCCATGCCGATAACTGTTTTTCAAAATATTAGCTTCAAATATAACTTCTAGAAAGAGACATCGCAGTTTAAAGGTCGGGTGAAATCCAAACATAAGTTTACACCAGGGCTGCATAGAATTCATATTTTGTTATTTAAACATCTAAATATATTTCTTAGATTTTTAAATATAAAAAAAAAAAAAAATTCTCAGACCTCCATTTATCTTGTGACATCATCTGTCAATCATTTATCGAAACAATCTCTGTATATAGCGCTTATCACCATTCAGTCCCTATACAAAGTCAAGTAAACTTTTAAAATGTTGGTGAAAAATACCTTTTAGTCCGTTTTTCGGATTGGCCAATATATTTAATATTATAAACATCTTTATTTACCATTGCATCATGTTTATTTACCACGATGTTCAGGATTCAGTTCGACTATACCCTCTTCTGCGACTACCAAGGGCGGAGGGCAAGCTAACCAAATACCATTCAGTGGGACAACTGACCCAGAGCACCGGAGTGGTAAATTAATTCTCATTACGTCACAGTCACTGTGATAAAACGGATGCAAATGAAATTGTTGCATGCAAATATTTCAGCGATTACTAAAAAGATATCGTCATAAAAAGTATAAAGGAAAAAAAAAGAAAAATGATTAATACACCTGTATTTCATGATAGCCTCAAATACCACACATCATAAAGGCATACGTAACGGGCCTTGTCTCCAAAATTGTCAATTTTACTCATTAAACTGTTCAAAATAAAAAAAAAGATGCACACACCTACCACTAATATGTTCAGTGGGCTATGCTAGTTTATTCACCTTAATATTCAGGATTCACTTCGACTACACCCTCTTCTGCGACTTCCAAGGGGCAGACAAGTGACATGACTGGGTCAGAGCCGCAGAGTGGTAACTGAATTCTCATTACGTCATCATTCCTGTAGGATCATGTTAAATTGGATACAAATGAAATGGTTGCATGCAAATATTTTAGCGGTGGGTAAAATGCCAAAAATAAATAGCCCTCAAGGGAAGGGCAGGTGTGGGATTGAATACATCTTGTTTACAGGTTTTTGTTCACATTTTCTTTTCATTTCTCTTACCTTCATTTTTTCCCCTGCAATTCGTGAGGGGGGCGTGCCCCATGCCCCCTAGCAACTTCACTGGTATTCACAATAACTCTGGGCTATAGCAGTAGTAGCCTATAATTGACAAGGTCTTGTGTCTGATAATGATATTGATATTTGACGCCGAGCGACTAAAAAGAGACTAATCACGAAAACTCGAGTGAACGCCATCTGGAGCGAGTGGCGTTTCGTGGCTGACGCCACTCGATCGAGCGTTCAGCCCGCGGCGCGAGTCTCTCTCTCTCTTCGTCGCCGGCTAGACTCTTCTCAGCCGCTGATTGGCGTGAAAAATAGCCCGAGTCACAAGGCTATAGCAGTGGTAACTATTACACACTGAAGTTACACACTGATTCAGCCGAGGACGCAGGTTCGAAACTGAATCACGTCTTTCGGATGGTGACGTTAAAGGTCGGTCCCCAGACGTAAATAATCATATCTGATTGATACACGTCTGTAAAAACCAAATACACACACACACATTTGCCATTTAGAAAGTTCTTGTGACTCATACCGGCTAGATATTACGGAAATTCCTGTAAGTCTTCCTTCCATGTACTCTGAAATACAAACAAAGTGTATCACAATAATACAACTTTCCTGTCTTTTCCTAGATCCTCAGGTCATCAGATATATCAGTATTGGCATCGGTTCTGGCCTCATTATCATCATCATCGCCATCATTGTCGTGGTCGTTGTTTGCAAAAGACAACAAAGGTGAAGCCTATTATTATGGTGCCTCATAATAGTTAATGACGTATATACATGTTTTCCATCGGGGCCAATTATAGTCTACCTTTACTAAACGAATAAATCTGTGCCCTGTGTTAAACTAATGTTGCACACCTTTTCCTCATAAAGAAAATTCCCCATTTCAATATTTCTTTAAAACACCAGTTTTAATTTCCTATCCATGAGGCAATGAATTTCATTCTGCTTGTCAGAGATTATCTTGTTTGTTAACCATTACCTGAAGAAATTTGGTTTAATTTAATTTTTTTTTTTTTTAATATTTTTTGTTATGGTTGTCAGAATTTTGTTTGAATTCGTGCCCCCCCCCCCTTTAAAATAAAAAATAATAAAAAATCATCCACTGAGTCTGTTATTCAAATAGTAAATGCGACTATACAATGCAGAAATCTAGAAGTCTTTTGATATATCGGTGCAGAAACATTCATCACTTTTTATTAAAGGGATCGTTTAACAATGTTAAATCAGAGATACACGGCCCTACGTGTTATCAGTGTCTGTGATATGGTGTAATATTGAAGCCCTCAAAATGATCAAGAAATGCCTCAAAAAAGTAAAATTCTTTGAGTGACCGGTTTTACCATACTCATTTCTCCCAATAGACTGTAGTGTTATGAAAACCGTCAGGCGAACGGTTTTCGAAATTTGTAATTCCAATCATAAATATCTTGATAATCAGACAGGCGATCGGCTTGTAAAAGTCATGGGTTTCCTGACTGACCTAAAGGTTTATAATTATCATTGCATCATGAGCTAAATCAAGAATTTTGTTTTAGAATCTGAGACAAAGTTACCGGATCCCTTTAGCCTTTATTAGGGTTCACATTACAACGTCAATTTCCGCCGTTAATTGTATTATGACAACGGTTTCATCGAGTGCAACAATAACACATTCTAAGGTACCAAAAAAGCATAGGTCTATAGCCTCGGGGGGGGGGGGGGGGTGCAAAAAGGAGCCATGCCCTCCTACTCATCCGCTAAAGAATAAAAAGAAGATCTGAAGAAGAAGAAGGAGAAAAGGGAGAAGAAGAAGAAGAAGAAGAAGAAGAAGAAAAAGGAAAAGAAGAAGAAGACGAAAAAGAAGGAGAAGAAAGAGAAGAAGAAAGAAGAAGAAGGAGAAAAGAAGAAAAAGATAAAGAAGAAGAAGGAGGAGGAGGAAAAAAGCCTCATCCACAGAACTTGGTGGGTCAAGACCTTTAAGTTTAACCCAGCCTTACCCCTGTGTAACTGTGTGACTTTATGGCGGCTTTGGGTGTCAACGTCAACCTCGTCTGTGCCACCTCCGAGTACCCCCCCCCCCCCCCCCCCCCCCTGTGTTCGACATTTCTAGCCACGCCAGTGCATAAAGTGAAACTCTAATAACAGATAGGACAGAATACCGGGATGTAAATGAAAGAGGGTTTTTCCCTCTTCAAATTACCACAGGAAGAGCCTTGGTTGATTTTGGAAAATGCTATCCGGTTCTAAGAATACTTTTTATGTTTAGCTGATCGTAAGGTTAAACGACCATAGGCTTAATCGTATGTCCTTACTGCTTATGTTTTCATTGTATTAAGTTCCTTGTCTTGCTTGTGTATCAATCCCACACGGTCATCCCGCGATCTGAATTTCGAACAAATGGAAATTCATATACATTTGATATGGAAACCTAAACAAACATCTTCTTCCCGATTTAGGTTTTAAATTATGATAAGAATACTAACAATAGGAATATTAGTGTATTTAACCACTGATGGATAATAATAAACATTTTTTCAACTAAATCCATCTTATATCACGACCTGCTGAATTTCTTTGTCATAACCGTTGATTTTTCGGTGTTTTTCTCTCTCCGCGGGGAAAATTCCAGGAAAGCTGAATGTCTAGATCCTACTGCTCCTGACATCGAGCCCGCATCTCGTTACCATGGCAACGGAGGAGGTAGTCCTCTGATGTCGAGGGGAGATGGAGAAGGAGACCTCTTCGTACTAACCGACTTGACCGCCCACTCGCAAACCGCCGGAGAAAACCATTACGTGGACGGCAACGAAGAGCAACCGCCAACGCATCCCGGATCGATGGACAGACCGGGAATTACCAGAGGTGCCTTCGGTTATGAATCGGTTCGGTTACCATCCGCGGATAGTGCATTGAATGGACCGGGGGGAATAACGGGTGAGGTTCCGGTGGACGGGGCGATAGACCTCTATGCGAACACGGAGTTCCACGATGTGCCAACTAACTTAATTGATAATGAACTGTATGGATAGAAAGAGGCGTGGATGTGCACATGGATAATGAGTCTGTGTGACACTTGCTTTTGGGTCAATTATTGCTCTGGAGCAATTTCTCACACTACCTAAATTACTACCTTCAAGCCTGGTTTCAACACTATACCTAACCCAAACCATAACCCGCGCCCAAACCCGAACACTTTCCTAAAACCCGATTGCTTCCCTAATCCTAACCCAAGGACTATACTGTCAACGAAATAAAGTTTCTGTCCAACTTTTAGTCTTTGTCATAATAATTTTTCGCCTCATTCTGTATATATTTCTTTCATTACAGTTATCATTATAATCATCATCACCATTATCATTATCATCTTCTTCATCATCATCATCATCATCATCACAATCCTTGTTTTCACGAAGTGACGGTAGTGAGGAAAATTGTCACGCAAAGTGAATGCAATTTTTGTTCACTACCGTCACTTCGTGAAAACAGCGACTTATATTTCACCCATGCTTTCAATTAATTGCCCATTCTGCTTGATAGATTTATTTGGGGCTGTCATAATTTCAAGCATTTTTCTCTCAATGGCAGTCCTTCTTCCGTTTATAATTGTATAAAGCTTGATGAAATGTGATACTTTGACACTAATTATATATGTTTTTCTTTTTACTGTACTAATTATGTGCATTTGATTATTTATGATTCATTGTCAGAAAGTACCTTTTGGCATTTTAGGTTTGTTGGGTTACCATAAAATTATATATAGAATGCAGAATAAATCAAATCAAATCAAACGAAATAAAGCCCTAAGAACTTGTCGTTGGAGAAGTGCCTTTAACTCTCTTTAAGGCGTAATATAATGGTGCCCATCGAGCACGGTCAAAATTGTATGTATATAAATTATGTCTTCACATCATTTAGCCGCTAAAGTAATTAAATACAAAAGTTTAAAATGTTCGTACAGGAATTAAAAAGTTCAAATACTTGAGCATCCCCACATTATCACCCTTACTAGTTAACTCAAATTCAGCACACTCTCACTTTTTGGCTGTTCTTGTGTTTTCCTATTGCCGGCGAAATACCTGTAGTTATAAGTACGCTGGCTATAATTCATGTTGAAAGTTAGTTATGCATGTCTGATATGTTTCCTTGTAAGATACTTTCCTTCATAAATTGTTCATAGTTTACATAGCAGTTTTGAAGTGCGTCTCATGACGATGGATTATTCATCAGTGAGAATCGATCTTGGCATGTAAAGATTAAGAGTTCATAAACTTGTACAATTGTGCTATTGTTGCTTTTGAAATCGATAAGGTGCTCACTTATATGACCCTTGTGGAATAAATATCAAACATCAAACAAATATAAAACTTCATCTCCTCACGAAAGGAATGTAAAGAGAGCTCTTGACATTCGAGACATCTATGAAGTGTTTATTCTTTAAACTTTTGGTTCTATTGTATGAAATATTCAATATAACTGTAGTGTGGAGTGTTAGTAAATGCTATGTACTCGTGGTATTTCGAGAAACGGGTATTTTTCTTGTACATCTTAATCTTGGTCGCTGATATCAGATCAATATCTCGTTTTATTTAAAGTGTACCTTTCTTTTCATTACTCTCTCGGTAATTCATTCTCCCTTCTCCTTCTCATTCTTCTTATTCGCCTTCTTTCCCCCCTGCACCTTCTTCTTCTCCTCCTTCACAATTCTCTTCTTTTCCCCTTGCTTCTTCTTCTTCTTCTTCTTCTTCTTCTTTTTCTTCCTCTTCCTCTTCTTCTTCTTCTTCTTACTCTTCTTCTTCTTCTTCTTCTTCTTCTTCTTCTTCTTCTTCTTTTCTCCTTTTCCTTCTTCTTCTTCTTCTTCTTCTTCTTCTTCTTCTTCTTCTCCTCTTCATATGTTAACATTATACAAATCCCAAATAGACAAAGTAACATAAATGTGTGGGCTGAACTGTGATTAAGCATCGTACAGTTATTGTTTACAATTAATCATATGAGTAGACGAGTATTGGTCCCACTAATATTTTATGTTCGTGTCGAAATTGAAACTAATTGAAACTAAAATTTATCAGTTTTAATATCTTCGGATATAATATTGCTATGTCATCGGAAGTTAGCAGGATGCTGCATTTCCCGTTTAAAAAAAAGGTTGCTCTTCAAAACAATGTATCGGGGAATCGATTTGATCTCAATGTTAAAGGGGTAGTTCAACAAACAATTTAATAAATATAATGTTACAGCATAACAACATTGTCGTAGTTACAGCAACCTTTACTTCATAACAAGATTTTAAGGAACCAAAATCTATTTCTAATCGATATTCTTACTCGTGCAATTATTTTAAATTGGCTACGCTGCGATGTCAAATGCGATCCCTGATGAAAGTGTGCTTTGTAAATTTTTGTTTGTGTGTGTGTGTGACTATACA
>JAVYIG010015518.1:0-35567 GCA_035222895.1 Strongylocentrotus droebachiensis | reverse complement strand
TGCGTTAAAGAGGTGAATGGCGTTGGGAACAAAAGATTGCCTGAAACAGGTTTTCTGTGTGCGCGGTGCGCACAGACGTATACCTGAACGGTTAAATTTAAAGTTCTCGTTTTGGTGGGTGGGGTCCTGCATAACCTGTCTTAATTTAGATGAGACTCTCTCTCGGTACAGATTATCAAGGAGTGGTAAATCTATCCCTAGTATACGTTGAACTATTTTCCTAGATTTATTGAGTTTCTTCTAATCAATTTTTGTTGCATTAGCAAAGTAGCAGACTTGAGCATTTTTTGTCCAGTCTAGTGAATTGCTAATGGTCGTACCCAGATACTTATATTCTTGTACTTGCTCTACATCTTCCCCATGAACGGAAATTGTTCACGGATCGCCGCCCCTGGTGACCTCAAATCCACGGTTGCAGATTTCTGTTTATACCGGGTAATGTTCATTGGGGATTTTTTGAAAGCTCAACGCAGACGGAGAATCTGCGGTTCGTGTGCAAAATCGAGAGGCTACCACAGCGGTGTGACCGCTGAGGTACTGAAATCCAGAACGGGTTTTGGCCAAATCTACGGGCGTTCTCAATGACGCCCAGGCGCGCCGGGAGCCGTTTGGGATGGGGGGGGGGGGGGGGGGCATTCCAGGGGCAGTGTCATGAGCAAAACATTTGGAGGGGGGGCAGAAGAAAAATCTGTATCACCACCACTCTTACACGTTACATGCAGGCCCCGCGGAACGTTTTTCAAAGGCCTTCTCTAGATTTTATGATTACCTACAGGAGAATGATTTACTCGACAATCACCAGTCAGCTTACCGTGCAAATCACAGTGTTGAGACCCTGCTCGTTAACCTGTCCAACAACATCCTGACAGAAATGGATGTCGGTAAGATCACAGCAGTCGTGTTATTAGACCTGTCTGCAGCATTTGATACTGTGGACCATCGTATTCTTGTCAATGTATTGTCATCCATTGGAATTCGTGACCACGCACTTGAATGGTTCATGTCCTATTTGGATGAACGGCAGCAATTGTGTGTAAATCATGAGAGATCTGATCCTGTCAAGCTCAGGTGTGGCGTCCCACAGGGGTCAGTCGGAAGGCCGTTGCTGTTTTCCTTGTACATCACTAGGCTCAAGCAAGTTTTACAGCAGCATGATGTCAAGTATCACTGCTATGCAGATGATCTACGCACCGTTCCTTCCCAATCAAAATGACGCAAGTCGGACTGTCAAACTACTCGAAGCTTGCGTCAAAGATGTGCAAACTTGGATGAACTCGAACTCACTCAAAATGAATGATAGTAAAACTGAACTACTTTTATTTGGTTCGAAATCAAATCTTGCTAAGATACAGTCGTTCAATATATCCATATCAGATTCTGTAATCAGTGCTTCCTTGCATTGTCGTAACCTTGGTGTCATGTTAAACTCGTCTATGTCATTGTCAACTCATGTTTCTAGTATTTGTAAGTCAGTCAGATATCAACTGAGAAATCTAGGTTTTATTAGGAAATACTTATTAAAGTCGTTCAACCACAGAGAAACTTGTACATGCTCTTATTTCATCACGCTTAGATTTCTGTAATTCTATTCTCTATCTGCTCCCTAACAGACAACTTGTTCGACTCCAGACGGTCAGATGAGCATCCAGGGGCCCGCCTTAGGGCCCATGGTGAGGTCCAGGGGGCAAAGCCCCCGGAAGCTCAGGGGTTTTAGGTATTTAATTACGGTCAGATGAGCATCCATGGGCCCTCTTTAAGGCCATTGATGTGGTCCAGGGGGCACACTCCCCTGAAGCTCAGAGGTTTAAGACATTTAACTACGGTCAGATGAGCATCCAGGGGCCCGCCTTAGGGCCCTTGATGGGGTCCAGGGGGCAGAGCCCCCGGAAGCTCAGGGGTTTTAGGTATTTAATTACGGTCAGATGAGCATCCCGGGGACCGCCTTAGGGCTCTTGGTGGGGTCCGGGGGCGGAGCCCCCGTAAGCTCTGTTGTTTAAGGTATTAATTACGGTCAGATAAGCATATTTTGATACCTCATTTGTGACATTGGTAGGTCACTTATTTTGTTTCTCTCTCTTTCTGTCTTTTTCTCTGTAATATACTTTTTTTCAAAAAGCGAGTAGGGCACGAGCCCCCGAGCCCAGCCGTTCTACAGGCTCTGACATGAAGGCTTCTAAATAAGCATATTTTTCGCCCGACTGTAAATCTGGGAATTTCTAATTTTCCAACAAACGCATTAAAAGGTATGGCTTACCAAAAAATTGTAAAAAATCCAAACCATCTTTACTCCTTTACTGCTTTTCTTCTTTCTTTTTGGAGGGGGGGGGGGGGGGGGTGGCGTTTCTTTTTTGTTGGGGGGGGGGGGGAGACAAAAAATGCGTTTTGGGAGCAGTGGCGTAATGAGCAAAAACGTTTGGCGGGGGGGGGCAGAAAGGGAACGTTTTTTTCAAAGTGGGGGGGGGATAAAATATTTACGATCGGGTAGAGCAAAGCGAGCGAAGCAAGTGGAGCATAAATTGGCGTGGAGTCCAGGGGCGGAGCACCATGAAGCTCTGGGGTTTTAAGGCATTTAATAACAGTCAGATGAGCATATTTTGATAACTTATTTGTGACACTGGCATGAAGGTCACGAATTAGAGTGGGGTCTAGGGGTTTTAGGCATTACGATCAGATGAGCATCCAATGGCCGCCTTAGGGCCCTTGTTGGGGTACAGGGGGCAGAGCTCCCGGAAGCTCAGGGAAAAAATCATGCTATCAGTACGCAATCATGCCATCAGTACGCAAGTGCGAGGGAGCATAGTGAATGAGAGGGGGCGAAGGTGACGAAAGTGACTACCCCCTTACAGGTTTTTGAAGTTTTGTTGTATTTAACACTTACATTCCTTAGCAAAACTGTTATAGTATAAAAACAAGCAATACATTTTTTTCACACTTCACTTTTATCGCCATCCTTCGGTATAAAACGACAAAATTCACATACCATTTTTGGTACAAGCTCGCTGATTGGCTGTATATTCACTTGGGGCGTCATTGAGAACGCCCGTAAAATTTGGCCAAAATCCGTTTTGGATTTTAGTACCTCAGCGTTTACCTCGAGCCGCTCTCCTTTGACCCCATGCTCCAAGCCGCCGAAAAGTTATACGCTAATCTGCAACTGTTGACCAGGTGGTGAGATAAAAGAGCGCATGAAATGTTAGGATTTAGAATTCCTACATCAGAAATGGTATCACAGCAACTGTTCGCTGTCCCTTTCAATGATTTCTCATCATTGTTAAATGTGTAATGAGTAGAACAAGCGAACACAAACCTGTGTAATTTCATCCTTTTTTCAACTGCAAAAATACAGAAAACACGCGAAAACACGCATTAGCCAACTTATAGTTATCGAAGATTGTATATCATGGATTAAATAACGGGGCATTAAAACACGCACAAATTGGCGCATTATCCTAAAATATTGAGCTTTTGTCAGGATCTAATTTTTCTTTTACCAACTCTGGCACACAAATTATAGGAAGGGTGGAGTACTAAATTGGAAAAATTGTTTGATGCACTATTCCAATTACATTCCCCATATAAAGTTTATAATTTACACTGAAATTTTGCCGGTAATTTGATATTTTGTAATAAATGTGAAACTGGTGCATGGCCTCCAAAATTCCCCGCAGCGGAAGCGCGGTTCGGAGCATGGAACTTCAAAGCCAAGTGGAATGTTACACATCCCATTGTTACGTTTTAGAACTCACGAACGCGTTTGGATAAATTACAAGGAGTTACCACTTCTTTCTTTCACCTCCTTGCTGTTACTATAGTAGCTTTTCGATTTTGCACAGGAATGACCCATTCATTATAGAGCAGTGCCAATCACTCCAAAATATGACATAATGACCTATGACCTAACCGATGCGTCTATGCCCAAATGTAGCAGGGCCCTGGATTGTAAGCATTCAGATCCTGGTCACGTTCAGTAAACCGTAAGAAGTATCGAATGCAGAACTATGCAAATAATGTGCCTCTTCATTATGTCCAATATATTAATGGGTTCATGCACGTTTTAGTGACTCGTTCAAGCCTTTTAATTCAATGCATGATCGCCATCAGAAGTATACACTATGAATATGACTGACAAAGAATACGGACAAAATATACAGTTCCTCAAGTAGACAAAGGAACATTCCTTCACTGCTATTATGTAAAAATGTGTAGAACAGGTGTCACATGCATATTCACCTGTTCTACACATTTTTTAAGAATAGCAGTGAAGGTATGTTCATTTGTCTACTTGAGGAACTGTATATTTTGTCCGCATTCTTTGTCAGTCATGTTCATAGTGATATACACTCTACTTCCTTCAGTCGAATCCTGAAAATACAATGTGAGGTATTCTAAAGGACTATCCTTGGTAAGAGTTTGATCATGCATGATCTAATACTCGAACAGGCATTTTTATTCAATGCATCGCCAACTTAGGTCACACTCGTTTCTTCAGTTGAATCCTGATTGTACATTGAGAGGTATTCTATAGTCAAATCCAAGAGGAGGAAAATCTTCGATTGAAGATGAAATTTGATGATGTACTCGTTATTCTCGGGGATTTCGGCCCCTATCAGAGAAGAATGTACGCATTGGTGTGTCTTATTGTGCTCCCATCAGCTTGGACCAGCCTGATTCAAGTTTTTGCCATGGGATACTCGGACCACTGGTGCCAGGTAAAAAATTTCAGCTCTGTTATCTTTTAGTTGTCCCAGTGGCGTATCTTTGAAGGAGGGCCCCTTCCATATTTACGCAACTTTCTCCTTTGATACAATGAAAATTATGCATTTACTCAGAAAATGTTAAGAATATATATATCCCCTATGATAGGCTATAAGATGGGCTATATAACTACGTCGTGCAAAACCACCAGAAGCAAACTATTAATGGTTTCCGAATATCATTGCCAGAGCGTTTCATAAAGGATTTTGCAGAGCAAGTTTAGTCGATCACTGATTTAATAATTACAGTCGTCAGTGGATGATATCATTTTAGAATGTCCTGAGGAACTTACAACATTTTAATAATAATAAGCATGTAATTGGTGTTTTATGGACCTTTCTAAGGCATTTGATTCGCTTTCTTTACCTTTTTAACTAAGGAAATTGCAATATAATGGTATAAGAGGCACTACTTTTAATTTGTTAAATTTTACTTATTAAATAGACAACAATGTACTGTTTTTAATGATTGCACATATTTTAAAACCGGAAAACAGGAGTAACTCTTTTAGGACCTGTATTATTTTTTATTGTACATAAATGATATTAACCTCTTATTAACTCTTGCCCTGGATGTAATTTGATGTTATATGTCAATGACACAACTATTCTATCCGCTTACAATGATATTGATCTTTTACTTCAATTTTTAAATGAAAATCTTTCTAAAATAATATCTTGGTTTAAGTGCAATAACTTATCATTAAATGCCAATAAAACGGTATATATATGTTTTCCTGAAAGAGGATATCAAGTACCTAAAAACGTAAAGATATACATAGATAATACTCTCTTGCAAAGAAGTGAAAGTGTACTTTTTTGAAGGCGCGGATCCACGTAGCGATTTCTCCGACCCGCCGCCCCCCCCCCCCTAGCCCCCCCCCCCCCCAAAAAAAAAACCCCGGAAGAAATAGGATAATAACGTAAATTTAACTTTAAAAAAAATAAAATAAAAAAACTAATTAATGGTTCTCATTCCATCACGTCCTTACCCCCTCCCCCCCCCCCCCCCCCCTGCCCCGCTTATTCACCGACTGGATCCGCCCCTGCTTTTTCGGGTGTTACTTTGAATGAATCCTTGAACTGGAAGGATCATATTACTTCTGTTTGCTTAAAGGTTATACGTTACGTCGGCATAATGTATCGATTGAAAAATATTTTACCTGCATATTGTATGTCTTATTTATATTTACAATACGTTTATTTTATCCACTATTTCTTACTGCAATACTGTTTGGGAAATACCTATTGTACACACTTACTACACACATTAATTATATTACAGAAAAAAGCAATACGTATATGTACTAATTCAAGTTATATGACACCCTCATCCCTACTATTTAAGAAATTATGTACACTTAAGTTTACTTATTAGATATAAACAAACTACAAATATGTTCCCTTATGCAAAGATTTAATACCCACACTCTGTCTTAATATTTAATGAATATATGTTTTCTTTATATTCTCAGATCCATAGTTATCCTACAAGAAATGCAAACAAATTTCATCGGTGGACATATAATTTTTCAAGATATTCTCTGAGACATTCGGGTCCACTTCTTTATAATAATGTAAAATGTAACCAGTTCAAAATTTCATTCAATAATACATTCAGGAGGCAATATAAGAAACATTTAATTTGTTCATATTAATTACTTTTCATTTGTTAAATATCTTTTCTTAAATTATCCTGTAGAACCATACCATACTGTTTAATGCTCTTATGTGTTTTTTTGCTAATAATGTTTTCCATGTTTATGTTCTCATGTTCTATGTTTTATTTATTGTTTGACCAATGTCTAATTTTTATAATAATGTAAAAATAAACAAATACACACAATAGGTGAACACACCCTAACAAGCCCAAAACCTGGCTTTCATTGTGTTCACCATTTTCCACTTATCCACTTCTCATTTTATGCTATACCTGTTTAGTTTTTGTTTATCTTCTCGATTGTATAATGGTTTTATTTCCCATTGACTGTTTTATACACATTGTTTTTAATTGATGTTGGAATTTGGAAATATATGATTTGATTTGTTTTGATTTGCACTTCATAATTCAACCAATTTAGATCAGTCATTGAAAGTGAAGTAGCGAAGTTCACCACTACTTCTTCTTCAACAACAATATTATGTGAACTCGACCCTGTTCCAACTTCATTTATGAAGAAATTTCTTGCTGAACTATTACCCTTTATGACACAGATAATTAATGATTCATTCATGACTGGTACTTTCCCAGAAAGCTTTAGTGCAAAATATCTTAGCTAGATTGATAAGTTCAGCCGGGTTCAGCCACCAATGTTGAAGATTAACAAAAGTTATTGTCCCATTGCAAATCTGAGGTTCTTTGATAAACTTTAGAAATAATTACAGCATTTCAGTTACTGCAGCATTTGAGTACTTTCAATTTGCATTAGTATTAAATACACTAGAGAAGTCTGCGGATGTAGATCTAACATACGTTTTACTTTTATCCAGGTGAGTGTACATCTTGTGTAAGTAAGTCAAAAATGCATCATTTACCCCCTCTTACAATACGCAAACTGCGTAGGGTCCATGAGCATCACCTTTTCAAAGCACTTCATCACACTACAGTCGGAAATCGTTTAGCTCAGTGGCTTTTTTTTAATAAATTGGGATGGGTTTGATTGAGGGCATTTTCCATTTCCAAGGAATAGTTTACATAGATTGTGATTATCTCCGTGGCCTCTTAAAATTAGCGAGCCGGCTGAGTCGAACAATACATACCAATCAGTGCAGTCAAGCGCGGTGTTCGACAATAATACCAAAGAGAAACAATCCCTAATGGAGTGGAGTGCGCTGCCATTGGGTGGGTCTAAGATATCGGTGTCATGATAAGCGCTTAAGTCGGTTAACTGTTAGAGCGCCTTAAAAGAAACGGAAAGGAACGCCCTCTTTTGTTTAAATTTAAGTTCCATGGTGACTGCCAGTCCTATAGGTTCGGGGAGCTGATCATAATAGACCTTGATCTTAGTCGCTTTGACATATACTCGACTTAGCTAGGCAATCCCTCAAGATTGGTCAGATTTTTCAAAAGAAAAATATCCATAAGCTGCAGAATTTTTTGCCATCTTTTAATAGACTAATTTACAGACGAGATAGGAGACTGCAATCTTGCGATTGATTGGAGGACTTGCGATTGATTGCCAATATTTTAATAGCAAGAATAAATAAATAGGGCGTGAGTGGATCTCCTTGCCTTACCCCTCGCTTAATATCAAAATAACCAGTAGCAAAACCCCCTTTCATAACACAGCTACTTATATTACTGTAAATAGTTTTTACCCACAAACAAAATAAGGGACCGAACCCAAACCTTTCTAAGACTCTAAAGTGGAATGTATGAGATACGGAATCGAATGATTCTTCAAAATCAACCGCAATCAAATAACTACAGGCTTTATCATCTGACTCAATACAAAAATAGAACATATTATCAATTAAACGTACCGCTTCTCCAATATTGCGCTTATATAGCCCACCTGGTCTACGTGTTTGACTTCCTCAAGTACTCCCTTAATTCTTGTAGCTAACACCTTTGACTAATTTTTTTTAATCAACATTTAATAATGTAATCGGCCAATAATTTGTTTGTTACGAGGGTCTTTCCCTTCCTTCTCAATCAAACACACACGCACGCACGCGCGCACACACACAAATTCACACGCACACACATACGCACACTAACATTACACACACCCAGGCACACACACGCTTACACATACACACAAATGCGCGCGCGCACGCACATAAACGCATACCCACAAATATTAAGTAGCTATGACGACCTGAATGCCATTTTCCCCTTTTTCTACATTAATTTTCACATCGCCGAAGCGATTTTGGACACCATACCGGTTCCAATCTGACCGTTCGCGGTGAATCCAGGGGTTAATCAATGTAATGTAATGTTTGTTCGGGCTGTGGTCGGTCTGGTGTCAGTCTTCTCGGTGTGACAAGCAGGCGCGTAGCCAGAGTTTGATGTTTGGGGGGGGCACATACATGTAATCGATCGAGGTAAAAAAAAGGGGTCTACAAAATTTCAACCGATCCTGGAAATTTTAGGGGGGCACGTGCCCCCCCCCCCCCGTGCCCCCCCCCCCCCGTGGCTACGCGCCTGGTGACAAGGGTATTTACATTCATGAACCACTAAAACACACTGATCGCACACCTCGGGCTTTATTGCGAAAACAACAAATCATCCTCAGACAACCTCCAATTTTCTAGTCCATCATATTTTGAAATATATGAAAATTACAAAGGCTTCCAAAGCATATTCACGTTATTTCGAACATTATTCTTATTTGATTTATTTTGTTTATATATTTTATTCATACATATTTATACAGTTCAGAAATAAAGATCAGAAATAAATCTGTTTTACATCTTGGACCTGGTATTAACATTTGATATGTATAGTATACGGTATTAAAATAATCATAACGTCGATTTCACAGAAGTCTTTGCTATAGTCTTTTGCGATAAAATGGCCAACAAAAGGGAAAAGGAAAGAGCTTGAGAGAAAGAGAGAGAGAGAGAGTGAGAGTGAGAGGGGGGAAGAAGGCAATATAAAAAGAATATTAAATTCTACCAATTCCTCACTCGATTGTCTTGTTCAAAATCAGAAATTAATGATATGTTTGTACACGGCAAGTGGGAGAGTTATCCAAGTCCTATACGTCACAATCCACAGACCGAAATCAACAACAAGGGTTGGATATACAGATGTCCCTTATATTAGGTGTTTCTACACCGATGCATCGACCGCCACTGTTCACGATAAGATCAACGCGTTAAATACGTAGATTATTTATAATATTTTTAAATCTCTCTCTTTCTCTTTTTTATTCTAATTATTAGGTGCCAGGGTGGAATGACACAGTGTGCGAGGAGGAGTATGGGGCGCCATGTAATCTCATCACCAAGAAGACGTTTAACATTCCATTTGTGGAAGCGAATGGAAGTAAACCAGAGTTTCAAAAATGCGCACGGTAAGTGATCAGGACAGTCTTTTTATAAGAACTTGAGTGGCCATTGTATTTATTTCCTTTTTTAATAACCACAATTAGAGTAATTTTAGCCAGTTGCAGCCGTGTTGTGTGTGTGTGCATGTGTGTGTGCGTGTGCGTGTGCGTGAGTGTGTTTGGGTGAGTGTGTGTGTGTGTGAGTGTGTGTGTGGGCGCGCGTGTGTCTGTGTGTGTGTGTGTGAGCGCGCGCGTGTGTGTGTGTGTGTGCGTGCACCCATGGTGGAAAACGCGACCACACTTAAGTATAGGACCTTCATGGCGAGGACAGACAGCGAAGTGCGGACGTCCTCGTTTCTCCGAGGACGTCCTCGGTCCCCAAATTCAAAGAGAGTACCCAAGGATCATTTTTTATGACTGGTATAATCCTAATACACTGAAAAGAGAAAAGTCATCAATTAAGTGGTTTCGGTCCTACGGAGTGTGATACTTATACACAATCTACAAGGACTTCAAGTTTCGCCGAAAAAATGTGTGTGTGAACTTCGGGCCCTAGTCCCAAGTTGTGCACTGACCTACACATCACATTAAACACAAGTCCCAGCATGCATCATGTACCGCGCCATGAGTATGGATCAATGCGCGCTTTATCTCCTGGCGCCGTGCAGCGCGGGCCGGCCCGGCCGTCGTCTGCTTGAAATTTGTGACTAGCATCCCTGGGCTTGCCATGGCGACGAGGAGGTTGAAGAGGAGATTGGAAGGCAATCAGAGCATTGTAAGTACCATGTTTTAACGTCATTTACATATATCATCTTACGTGGTCAAGCTTGTTTCCCTAAACTTTGTATTGCTGATCGAGTACATCTCCGGCCAAGTTGCTAGTTGAACTTATTTATAGCTCCCTTTTAGTTTTAAGTGGTCCCAAACACTCTAATTGATGTCATGGAGTCTAAATTAATTCTAAAAAGTATATGAAGCGAAGTTATAAGACCATAAACTGTTTTTTCTCTCTGGTATTTAAATGGTTTGAAGAGAATAGCAGATAGCCTCATTAATTAAGAACATGTTTTGTTTTGTTTCATTTTGATTAACTGCACCATTTTTCATCAAGAGCCCATATAGATCTATCTAACTTTAGAGTCTATTTAATTGTTGCTTAACATTTCTCGATATAGGGGTCTAGATCTAGACCTACAGTGTACCACTACCAGTAATCCTCGTCATTTGTAATGAATATCTCTAAGACAGTGACATCAATTTCCTTCGAAAGTGTCTACTTATAGCAGTTCACATATGCACCCATGCAAGCTTAGTTTTGTTTCCTTTGATTATCAGATAAAGGTATCCCAAAGCAAAGGGTCTTTTTTTTGTCTCAAAGAACCTACAAATATAAGATTTGTTACATGATCATAACGATAAACTCAATTTCTTTTTCTTGTTAAATGTTAGTGTTAAAGATTAAATATGTATTTCTTTTTATTTATAATTGTAGTTTTCTGTGGAGCAAAGAGTATTGGCACTCTGGCCACCTAATGGATTATATTATGGTGGCGTGGTTGTTGACATCAGGGATGGTAAGTTGAGAACTTAAGTTGTTTATCTTAGAAGCTAGCAATTAATGTCAACTATCAACAGTTAACGGTAGTTTATTAGCACTTTCAAAGAGAATACTCCTTGATTATAATTCAGTTAGAGCAAAAGTGTGTAGTTATGAGTTCAAGAGTGATTTTTAATCTATATTAAAAGATGTACTGTTTTATCAAAAGAGCCCCCCCCCCCCCCGTTATTTCTGTATTATTTATATTTTAAGCTGATAAATGTAAAACATTGCACAACATTTAAATTGAGGAGGATGTGTAATGAGTACTGCTACCTTTTTTCAAATATTTATTTCCATTGATTTATTAATCAAAGGCCGTTGCGGGACTATTATTAATATTTCTATATAAAATCAGAATATTAAATGGCTTTTCAGGATTGATGTGATGAGAAAGAAACCAACAGATTTCTTCATAAGAAGATTGCTATATTTGTAAAGGATATCAATTTAGTCTTAATGGATAACAATGAACACTTTTGTCATTTCAGGAAAATGCAAAATCCGGTATGAGGATAATGATGTTAGATGGCTCCTTGAGCATCAGGTTAGTAATCGTATATTTTTCTCCTTGACATGGGTGGGTAGGATCCAAATATGTATGGCAGTTCAATCATTCATTCAAGTTTTTCCATAAACATAAAAACAAGGCTTTTGAAGTCGCCCTTACAAAAAAGTTGTATAGAATTCTATAGAACGCTTTATAGAGTTCTATAGAACTCTATAGAACTCTATAACATTCCAGATTCTCTATAGAACTTTTAAGAATTCTCTATAGAAAGCGGTTTCCTCTATAGAATTCTATAGAATAAGTTTTCTATAGATTTAAATTTCTATAGAAAAGTTAATTCTCTATAGAATTTTTAAGGTTGTCTATAGAAATCAGTTTCCTCTATAGAATTATATAGAATAAGTTTTCTATAGATTTAAATTTCTATAGAAAAGTTAATTCTCTATAGAATATTTTAGGCTGTCTATAGAAATCAGTTTCCTCTATAGAATTCTACAGAATAAGTTTTCTATAGATTGAAATTTCTATAGAAAAGTTAATTCTCTATAGAATTGTTAAGGTTGTCTATAGAAATGAGTTTCCTCTATAGAATTCTATAGAATAAGTTTTCTATAGATTTAAATTTCTATAGAAAATTTAATATAAAAAATGGCGTCCCCACTTCTCTATAGAATTTTTAAGGATGTCTATAGAAATCAGTTTTCTCTATAGAATTCTATAGAATAAGTTTCCTATAGATCTAAATTTCTATAGAATTCTATAGAATTGTTTTTCTATATGAAGATATGTATCTCATGCATATTCATGATAATTTGCATGTTTTCACAGAAAATGTAATTATCATGATCTGTCAAGCAAATGTGACAATTAACATCAATTTTGTGATTTATATTTTCTTAGACAATTATTGACAAATATAATATATATGTACGATTTTTTTAAACATGTAACTTAAGACGTAAAATAGATATATTAATATATGTAATTTACTAACCAGTAAAAACGTGTATAATTTTGTATATGTATGTAAGATCTCCGCACTACTTAATTAACAATATATACTCAACTGTATTATGCTTCAAATGATCTTTGTGATGGAGCAATTGCAGGAGTCTATATAAATATGGTTTAGTCGGTGGCCAGATGTCATGCAATATTGATTATTGATTGCTGGTCGCTACTGAATAATAAACTGGTTTTCAACTGGTAAATAATGGTCTATAGAATTATTTACAAAAAAACTTCTATAGAATTCTATACAAAAATATCTATAGAATTTCTATAGGCCATTCTATAGAATGTTTTATAGAGATTCTATAGATGTCCCAGTATAGATTTCTATAGAATTTGTATAGAAAAGTGGCCCACTTTTCTATAGAATCTCTATAAAACATTTCTATAGAATTGCTATAGAATAAAATGGTCTATAGAATTCTTTATAAAAAAATTCTATAGAATTCTATAAAACAAATTCTATAGAATTTCTAATGGCCATTCTATAGAATGTTTTATAGAGATTCTATAGAGGTCCGTTATAGATTTCTATAGAATTCTTATAGAAAAGTGGCCCACTTTTCTATAGAATTTCTATAAAACATTTCTATAGAATTGCGTATAGAAATTCTATAGAATTTTTTTTATAGAATTCTATAGAACTTTTTTGTAAGGGCGTGTTTAATCATTAGGTACATTAAATAATGTTGCCCAGATATGTCTTGGTGCACTCCCCTGTTTTTGTTTGAGGGGGGATTTAGAACCAATAAAGACCCATCCCTCTGTCATAAAACTTAGCACATGTATGTATATAGTGTTTATGAAGATTATACAATTAAATGTTGAGGTCGAAGGTCAGAGATAATACCTTGAGGTACTATAGAATGAAACTTGTTCTGGTATATATCTGCATGAATAACTAATGTATGCGAATGTCACCTGACTAGACTTATTGGACTTACAGTCAAAGTTCAAATATCCTTGGCCAGTGAATTTTCCTTTATAGATAAAGCAAAAGAATGTGCAAAAGAAAAAGATGGGAAACTAAAATTTGCATGTAAGGCGGAGGAATAATGTTGAACTGCCAACAGTTAAAAGAATTAAACCTCACCTCGACTTAAAGAATAAGTGTAGGTATTCTGAATAATTAACAAGATATATTCTTGCCCTTTTGTGTACAATATTTTTGTACAAGAAATTGTACAAAAGATAAATATATATTAAGATATACTTGGCAAGACGTGCTGCCTTTTAGAATGACATAGGTGCAGCCATTTTCTTGAACATGTGACGTACCAGGTGAAGTTTTACATGTATGTTCATGTATCATGCACCAAACTTTAGTTGGAAAGACTTTCTAAATCACTAACAAAACCTTTTCTTTTCAATGAAGAAAATCATAGCTGAGAAGAGAAAATGTAATAGGGCAACAAATGTTACTAATTTATTTAAAAATACTAAAATATAGCAGTTGACAAATCTATTTCATGTATAAGAAACCTACACCCCGGAGGAGCACAAACTTATTCATGCAACTTGGGTTCTGGCAATTGAAGTACAAAGGATAATAGCATGTGAATGAAATTCTTCATCACCACACACACCCTGAAAAAAAGCATTCATAAATTTAAATACATTTACTTAGACGACTTCACATGGTATGTCACGTTATCAATAAAAAAGCGACGCCCATGTCATGCTGAGAAACTGTACATTATTCTTACTTAATGTAATAATCTCTCAGAATAAGTAAAGTCATTTCCTGGGGTGAGGGTTCACTTAAGGTTGTCGAGTTATAAAGGAGCTAGTCCGATGAATAAACGAGCAAATGTATCTATACGATATAAAGGTCTGAACTTCATTGCTACAATTTTCACAATACCACAATAATTCTAAGCTCAAGATCTAATCTGTTGGGGATTTTAAATATTATTTCTTAACTTCTAATTTGCGCAATTATTTACTTTTGCTTTTAAAAGGGACAAGTCACATTTAGGGTACTCCAATTTTAGTTACAAGTTACATGCCTGTGTAGGTCACCTGAATAAATCTCAGATGGCCAAATGTGACACTATCTTGGGTCGAGGCAGCTAGAGGCTAATTATTATCTGTAAACTGTTTAACAAGCCTAAATAATGGGATGAGATGTGTGTTCTAAAGATATATCATGTATTAATTATGCAGATAATATGTTAACCTGCCATATGTGATAGCATCTACCTGTTGAGATGAAACGTGTAATAAAATTAGATTTGTTTTGTGTTCCTACTTTTTGTTATATTTAGGTTAGAGCTGATCCTACTGAGTCTCCTAAAGAAGGCAAGATGGCCAAGGGCGATGCTGTTAAGCAGTCTACAGAGGTCATGGCGTTCAAGGGCGATGCTGTTAAGCAGTCTACAGAGGTCATGAAGGCCAAGGACGATGCTGTTAAGCAGTCTACAGAGGTCATGATGGTCAAGGGTGATGCTGTTAAGCAGTCTACAGAGGTCATGACGGTCAAGGGCGATGCTGTTAAGCAGTCTACAGAGGTCATGGCGTTCAAGGGCGATGCTGTTAAGCAGTCTACAGAGGTCATGAAGGCCAAGGACGATGCTGTTAAGCAGTCTACAGAGGTCATGACGGTCAAGGGCGATGCTGTTAAGCAGTCTACAGAGGTCATGACGGTCAAGGGCGATGCTGTTAAGCAGTCTACAGAGGTCATGGCGTTCAAGGGCGATGCTGTTAAGCAGTCTACAGAGGTCATGAAGGCCAAGGACGATGCTGTTAAGCAGTCTACAGAGGTCATGACGGTCAAGGGCGATGCTGTTAAGCAGTCTACAGAGGTCATGACGGTCAAGGGCGATGCTGTTAAGCAGTCTACAGAGGTCATGACGTTCAAGGGCGATGCTGTTAAGCAGTCTACAGAGGTCATGACGGTCAAGGGCGATGCTGTTAAGCAGTCTACAGAGGTCATGTTGGTCACAGGCGATGCTGTTGAGCAGTTTACAGAGGTCATGACGGTCAAGGGCGATGCTGTCGAGCGGTCTAAAGAGGACATGGTGGCTAAGGGGGATGCTGTTGAGCTGTCTACAGAGTTCATAACCAGCATTGAAGATGCCGTTGAGACATTTGCAGAGGGTATGATTGTTATGGGCGATATTGTCCAGTCATCTACAGACGGCATGGCGGTCAAGGATGTTGCTGATGACATATATGATGGATGTGATGGTGTCGATTCTTCCTCAGTTGGGGTACCTAATACCTATGTCAGCCTTAGCAGTCCCATTCCGATTCCAGAGAACTTCCATGCATTGTCTCTCCATAGCATTGGTAGTAACAGTGACAGTGAGTATGCACCTATGTCAAACAATGAGACAGACAGTGGCAGTGAGTATGCACCTCAGTCCGACAGCGAGATAGACAGTGAGATAGACAGTGAGATAGACAGTGACAGTGAGTATGCATCTCAGTCAGACAGTGAGCCCGGGAGTGACTATGAGCATTTGCTACTATCCCAAGATTTGCCAAGGAATTCAGTTGGTTCCACCTGCTCGGAAAAGAAGAATCCAGTAATGTCAAGTGTAACAAAAACGTCAAATTATGACACAAGAGAGAACATACCAACATCAAGTGATGATGTAACATCTACCAGTACTTTATCTGATAGGGTTTCACATGATATAACAGTAATGCCAACTTCGAATGAAGGTCAAAAAAGAAAATGGGACAAAAAACAGTGTTGTTACTACTGTTCTGGCTACTTCTCCAAACTTCCAAGGCACTTGGAGAATAAGCATGCAGAAGAGACTGAAGTCGCTAAATTTATGTCACTCACAGGAACAGCTAGACAGCAACTTCTCAAGAGGCTCCGTAATATGGGAAATCATCGTCACAATTGTGAAGTGTTCAGAAAAGGAAGTGGCAGTCTCATGGTTGCATATCGTCCATCAAACCATGCAGATCCTAACGACTATGGCCCCTGCCCATATTGTTTTGCATACTATGTTCGCCGAGAGCTGTGGAGGCATGATTGTCCAGAAAAGCCGGTCAAGATAGAAGGGAAGAAGAACAGAATTTTGCGACATAGTGATCTCTTGAAGCCACCCCTAAACGGAATCAGTCAGGCTGTGAATGAATTATTCATTGACATGAAGAGGGACCAGGTGTCTCAAGTTTGCAGAAATGACCGACTGCTCCAGGAATTTGCAATGCGAGAGTACATGAAAATTGGCCATGACAAGGACCAGCACAATTACATCCGTGCAAAGTTACGAGAAATGGGGAGGCTCTTACTGCAGCTAAGAAAGCAGGTTGGCAAACCGAATGCGTCTCTTCAAGATTTCCTCCGTCCGACAAAATTCAAGGAAGTTTGCAAAGCAGTGCACGGTGTTGCTGAATTTGATGAAAAGACACATTTCTACAAGACTCCATCTTTGGCCCTCAAACTTGGGCATTCTTTGAAGAAATTGGCAGTCATCGTGAAAAGCGTCGCCCTTGAGGGAGGAGACAAATCTGGTGTCAGCGAAGCAGTTGATTTCCTGTTCCTGTGTGAGTCCAACTGGGATGTTTTCGTATCAAAACATGCCCTACGCACACTTTACGAAGCAAAGAAGAACAACCCAGAGGTTCTGCCCACAAATGAGGATGTCGTGAAAATGAGGAACTACCTAGAAGCCAAAGGAAGTGAACAAATGAACACACTAAAGATATGCCAAGATGAGTCCGTTGTTAAAAAAGCCTGGGACATTTTAAACGAGGTTCTTCTTTGTGAGCTTATCATGTTCAACCGCAGAAGGGCCGGAGAAGTCTCAAAGATGAAAATTGCAGAGTACAGGCGAAGCTGTAAGGCCACAGAGCAGAGGCAGTATGAGGAGTACAAACAGCTCACAAAGATGGAACAAAGCCTATGTAGAATGATGGATGTTGTGGAAGTGACAGGGAAAAAAGGAAGGCATGTGCCTATCTTGCTCACACCAACATTGAAGGAGAAATTGGAAATCCACATTGTAGCCCGAGAAAAACTTGTAACAGAAACCAATAAGTATGTGTTTGCTAGGTCAAATTACCAGAGTGATGGACACATCAGAGGATCAGACTGTATGAGGAAATTCTCTACCGAAGCTGGTCTAAAGAACCCAGATTCCCTCCGCTCTACGAAGTTGAGGAAACAAGTCGCTACTGCAGCACAGCTTTTGGCTCTGAGACCAGATCAGGTTGACCTTCTTGCAGGTTTCATGGGGCACAATCTAGCAGTGCACAAAGAATATTACCAACTACCAGACCCAGTACTGCAGGTTACCCAGTTGTCCAAGATTTTTCTTCTCATGGAAAGGGGCAAACTTGCAGCACATAGGGGAGAATCGCTAGAAGCATTGGATGTGTCCATCGAAGAGAGCAATGACCCTGGGACAGCTGATGGTGTAGCAGTTACTGTTGATGATGATGCTGCTGCCAGCTCTGACGATGATGGTAGGTGTGCATGTTTGCTGATGTTTTTGTTATGGATAAGATGTCAGGAATAATAATGACTAGATCTCTTCTTGTTTCCATCATTTGTGTGCAAATTTACATGTGACTTGCAACTGGTGTGCCATTTTATTCTATTTCAATTGGTTATGCCTCTCCAAATGGTGTTTTCACTATGTTTACTTTTTTCACCAAAGTTAATTCATTTTATCTCTAGGTTATACATTTACATGTTCATGTATTTGACATCTAACCAATATATTCTGAAAGATTTGGAGGAGTTTTATGGCTACATGAATTCCATTTCTCCTGAAAAAGGTCAACAGTCAACCCTCCATGTGTCTTGTCCATAACTGTTAATTAAATGTATTTTTAATCTGTCTTGATGGCTGCATATTAGTCTTGTCTTATTGGAGCGCAGGCCTGTTATACACAAAATTGTCAGAGAAGTGTTGCCAATTTGATACTTCACAGCAATGAACAAAGAGAAATCGAATAGCGAATCATTACAGTGAAAATTCTGGGTTTCACAGTCATTGTTAACTTGTTGCATATTTATTTAGAGCATCTTGGATTTTAGGTTTAATTTTCTCTTAACTAATAAAAAAAATAATTGAATGCTATATCATATATGGATTTTAATCATATTATTGAATGTCATGCTTTTTTTCTTCAGACTACATTGGAGAGACTACACAGAGACATCAGACGAGGAAACTTGCAGTGAAAGGAAATAAACCAAAACGTCAAAGTGAGTTGATTTCCCATTTCGAGAAATAAAACACCATTACATTATTTTCCAAGCTCGTCAATGTTTGCTAACAATTGTATCAGACTAATGGGGCCACTTTGGGCATGCTGCCCAGGTGAGCTAAAAAGTATATAGTTGTATATTTTACAGCATTCTTCAGTTAGAGCTCTTTCAAAGGAGGCATACACGTACGGTTCCCCACGAAAGGCTTCTTGTGTTGGCTGTTGTTTGCTACACGTTTAGTACTTACAATGTTATAAAGAAAAATAATCAGTAAAGCAGTTACTAATCGGATGAAATATATAGGAGAAGAAATTGTCAAATGTCATGTTATCACATACAATCACTAACATTATCTTGTGCCAATGCCTAAGCCTGAGACAGATGATGTGCTAAGGCCTTAAATTTCAAAGAAATCATCGTGCACACTTCAATTTCATATAAGCTAATTTCAGTTAAAAAAATTGTCAATCTAATGTCCAATTTTTAATTACCATTTCTGTTTCTGTTTTATCTTTTATTTTCATGTTTTATTCAGATGCCGTTTCGTCTTTCACAAAACGAAGCACCTCCCAAGCAACAAAGCGCAAGTGGAATGAAGATGAGATTAGAGCAATAAGAACCTTGAGTTGTGTCCTGGCACTTCACCTACCAGGAAAGTTGGAAATCGAAGAATTGAAGAACAAGTATCCTGTACTTAATGCCCGTACATGGCGCAACATCAAAGATTATATGCGAAATAATAAGAAAACTCTTCTTAAATATGCAAAGTAATACAATTTGCAATTTTCGTTATCTTTTACCTGTTCATATAAATGAACTCCAAAGAAAGTGACATTGACCTCAACTTGTCAGGTAGAAGCGAACATATCTTGTACCTTTTATTTCATTAGTACACTTATATAAGTAGTACATACATACTTAAACAAATGTTGATGGCATTGTAAGAGATAATTCGTTGTAGGTCTCATAAAGCATTGGGATAATAATTAGATTGTCTTCCAAGTATTTTGGGGCCCTTTTTCAGACTGGAATTGAATGTACTCGCTCAGAACATATTGCAAGAATCTCTCTGTTTTGCAAATGACGTCTTGTCTTCTTATCTTCCACTGGGTGCAGTTAATTGTACCAGTTCCCCTCCCTCACATCAAGAACTTAAGAAATGAATGATACCTTATCTACAAATTAAACTCTAACAATTTTTACAGTTGTACAGTTTATTTTTTATTTTATTTTTTTTAATTATTTGTTCGATTAGATAGTTATGTAGAAAATAAGCAATTATGTTGTACAAGTCAAAGAACGGTTGCTTTCAAGTTTTTCCTTTCTAAGGCACTATCAATGCAGGATGAGTTTGTTGACCTAGTAAACATTTAATATATATATAATATATATATTTATGTATCGGTTCTTCTTCAAAGCCAATGACTCAAATCAAATGCAGCTTACACCAAAATGTAGAAGAATGGAGCATCACGTTTATATCATATTTGTACAGTTCATGTATAATGATAAATATAGATAACGTAGATATACTACATGGTCACATGCCTTTAATATTATTCACATGGTTCCAATAACAATTCTAAGAAATATTCTGTTATGACTTTGCTTATTGATTTTCTTACTCACCTGTAAGGCTTTAAGAGGACAGGCTCCTTCCTATATTCAGGATCTCATTTACCCTGATACATATACCTTTCCACTTGCCTTGAGATCCCAACAGCAAACCTTTTTCAGACTAAGTACAATGCATGGTAACTGCATATACAGTGTAATGGCCACTTTCCTTTGTAACAGTCTCCTACAATACAGCCTTGATGCTGGGTTTTTTCTAATCACCCAAAAATCTTCTCAACCATACCTTTTCCAGTACATGTTATTATTTAATTATTCAATATCATTTCAGCTATGAAATTTGTTTTATATTCCATATTATAATTCTATTGCTCTTCTGTTCGTACATTAATCTTATTTCTTGTATCAAATTGAAGGATCCGTTTGTTTTTGATTCTGTTTGCTTTGGAAAGTGCATAGAGGCTGTTTAAATTGTTTGATAAGTTTTCCCTGTTTTTATAGTTTTAATATTTCTTGCATCTTTTGTATGCTTTTTCACTTATATGTTAAGCTAATAACGACCTTTAATATTATGCGCTATACATGTATAAGCATATTATAAGTACACCTGTAGTTTGTGTATCCAACTGTTAAGCTATTACGGTAAGAAGATTTTGAAAGGTTTGTTTGTTTTGAAAGAGTCTTGATTTGTTACTTATGGATAATTGTATGATTGCATCTGAAAAGCTTATCTTAATGTCGTTACATGAGAATGTTATACATGTACGTTAAGATCGTTTGATCTTCTTTGGGATTTAACAGATTTTAGAAGTTTCTTTTGTTTTAAAAGTGTCTTGATCTGCTACCTCTTATGTACAATTGTATGATGGTATCCGAGAGGCTTATCTTTGAATGTCGTTACATGAGTATGTTATACATGTACCTGAAGATCGTTTGATCTTCTTTGGGATTTAAAAGATTGTACAGGTTTCGTTCCTTTTGAACTAGAGTCGTGATCTGTTACCTCTTATGTATAATTGTATGATGGTATCCGAGAGGCTTACCTTAATGTCGTTACATGGGAATGTCATACATGTACCTGAAGATCGTTCGATTTTCTTTGGGATTTAAAAGATTTTACAAGTTTTGTTTGTTTTGAAGGAGTCTTGATCTGTTACCTCTTATTTATAATTGTATGATGGTATGTGAAAGGCTTGACTTAATATCGTTACGTGAGAATGTTATACATCTACCTTAAGATCGTTTGATCTTCTTTGGGATTTACAAGATTTTACAAGTTTTGTTTCTTTTGAACTAGAGTCGTGATCTGTTACCTCGTATGTATAATTGTATGATGGTATCCGAGAGGCTTATCTTAATGTCGTTACATGAGAATGTCATACATGTACCTGAAGATCGTTCGATTTTCTTTGGGATTTAAAAGATTTTACAAGTTTTGTTTGTTTTGAAAGAATCTTGATCTGTTACCTCTTATGTATAATTGTATGATGGTATGTGAAAGGCTTGACTTAATATCGTTACGTGAGAATGTTATACATGTACCTTAAGATCGTTTGATCTTCTTTGGGATTTACAAGATTTTACAAGTTTTGTTTGTTTTGAAAAAGTCTTGATTTGTTGCCGCTTATGTATAATTGTTTGATTATATCTGAGGGGCTCATCTTGATGTCGTCTCATGTTAGAATGTTATACATGTAACTGAAGATCGTGTCATATTGAAACAGCATTCTGACATGATAAACACAATGAAGCCTTCTTTTCTATTCATGACCAAATTCCATGTTTTCCAGAACCGTGTCTGTTTTGTAGTTTACATTCCGCAGGACTTATGATTTATTATTGATGATAGAGATGGATCGGTGGTTTCAATTGATTGGTAGTATGAGGGCAATTACTGTATGTACATGATAATCTTGTGAATTGTGTTACCAGTACAGTTGTATTACCATTTTTAAGTGTTCCATTGTTTTTAACGTTTTTGATTAAATGTTTGTTTCAATTTCAGAAACGTAAAACACTGTATGACTAATGTTTTACACCTTTTTCTAAGGCTGTGTCGTTGGAACTATTATAATTACATAACCAGGCCGATCAGACAATCAAGCAACAAAAACAAAAAGGGGGGGGTCTTCACCTTGCCGCTATGCCAGGGTACAATAAGTGGGAATCCCCCCTTAAAAAAATACCTGTAAGGGCCTACACCATACTGCACGACTTTGGGCGAAGCGCACTGGCTTGTGATATATGAAGTCTGAATATCTAGCATCTTGGATAAATTGTCATGAGAGTGTTGAGAGGATGAGGAAGTATTAAATACCTCGAATTTTAATATGTGCATGTAGCGGTACGAAATGACAAAAAAACAAAACAAAAGAATAATTCTTTATAATTTCTTTATTTAACACAATTAAGGCACCAGCTTAATCAGTGACGACGGTTACATTAACGTGCTCATTCATTCAATTAATTAAAATATTTTTACCTGAATTATTTTATGGATCGACATGTCAGATGTCTTAGGAAATTGGGTTTTAAAGTTAGCATCACATTTTATCATATGACCTCATTGACCTGGCTTAATTAGAAACCCTTGCTTCCAATGGCAAATTAATACATGAACCTGTCGTTAGTTACCTTTGGACATAAATTACTGTATGTCACTTCGAAATTCAACGAAATATATGTTTTCAATGACCTTTAAAAATTGATAAATAATTGTCCTCGGTTTATAACGAAAGCTAATACAAGACATATACACAAATACAGATAGTGTCCTCGTTCCCTCGGTTCCCAGCAGAATGTATGAGGTATGTGGCCTCGGTTCACTGAAGAAGTTAGTAAAGCATGTGTCCTCGGTTCCTTAGCAAATAGCTGATACAACATCGGTCCTCGGTCCCAGCGGAATATCATGAGGTATGTGTCCTCGGTTCACTTGGTATTTTAGTACAGAATTGTCCTCGGTCCCCATGGGGAAATATTATACAGTGTGGTGTCCTTGGCTCAATTGATATGTTATACAGAATGTGTTTGTCCTCGGTTCCAGTGGAAAATGAATGATAAGCTCATAAAAAGCTATTTAAATATGTGTCCTCGATTTCCATAGGGAAATCTTTTATAAGTGGGTGTGTCCTCGGTCCCCAAAGAAAATAATAAGGAGTACCTGAAGTCATGTGTGTCCTTAGTTTAAATGAAAGTATGAGAGGTCCTCGATTTTTTCAAAATTTAAAATAGAAGTCTCAACGACAAAATATAATACTTAAAAAATAAATTGTGATCTGAAAACATCTTTATTTTGTCGAATATCCTTTAAGAAAAAGAGTCATCGGTTTGTATGGTTCACCACATGTTCCCCGTTTTACACCACGAACGTGTACGTGTGGGCGCGTGTGTGTGCGTGTGTATGTGTGTGTGTGTGTGGGTGTGTGTGAGGGGGTAGGGATATGATCCTCCATCTCATACGCAAGATGATCAGCAATTATGAAACTTGGCTAGGCACATTGATTTTATACAAAATATACTCTGCCTTTAGGGTTGGAGGTGATTCTATGTTTCCTGAGGGGTAGGAGGCAGCCCCGAAGCAAATGGTTCTATATTTACTTCGATAAACATCTATTTATCTAAGTAGGCCTATATTCTCCCAGTTCGGAGGTTGATTGCGATAGTTTTCTTGATATTCATGCATAATCATATATACCAAACTCTTCACTTTTGACTTTTACAATTTCCATAAACATATCAAATATAAATTGCTATTTTGTTTGTATTCGAATTATTTTGTATTGCACAGGTACAACATATCTGACTTCTCGGGGCTCTCTGTTGTTATTAATGATAGCGCCACATCCGGGTACGACTCCTTGATCCGGGACCTAGGTGCTGATGGTACCCCGGACGTAATCCCGTGTGATGCTGGTTGGGAGTATGACAGGAGCCAGTACACACGGACTTTCGTCCAAGAGGTAATGCATGGTAGCTACATTTCACACCTGTCAATTCAATTTAACTTTTAATAATTCTATATCAATGGGTAGATTATAACAAAACCGTTACCTAACTTTTAGCTCTTTAATAGATGTGATAACATAGCGGGGCTGGATGGATACCCTGATTTGGGCGGCAAATCTTCCCCAAATGTTCAACTATATAATCTTATATAATGTTTTAGTAGGCAAAATAACTTCAGGCTCAACTGTTGTGATAAATGCAAACTTTTATAAAGATGATTGAGGAGACATTGTTTTAATTTCATCCTTGGTTTAGATGGATTTGGTGTGTGCTGACGCGAAGTACATCCAGTTTCCTCAGTCGTTCTACTATGGAGGTTACTTGGTAGGAAGTGCGGTGTTTGGTATCCTAGTAGACAGGTAAGAAGGCCATCCTATAACGGCGGATGCAGGCTGGGAGAGGGGGTGGTACTCAGATTTGGTTTGGACAGGGATGGGCGTCTCAAGCGTCTAAACCCGAACACATATTTTAAAGGGCAAGTCCACTCCAAAAATAACTAAGTTTTAATAGAAGGAGAAAATCAGACAAAGCATTAAAAAAAGGTTTGACCAAAATCGGATAACTAATAAGAGAGTAATGAATTTTTAATGACATGAACAAGTTTGAAAATCACAGTACAAATTGGCAACTCACTCATGAGTCTGTGACGTCATTGCCTCACTATCCTCTAATTGTTTTCTGGCAAATGCTCAGTCTTTGTATCGCATTGTATGAAAATATGTTGATTATATCAATACACATTATGACCAATCGTAATCGCCCACTAATGCGTCATGACTTGTGCGTGTCATTATTGCATGAAAGCTTGACTCTCTTTGTACGTATCAACCTATGACTTTTCTCAACGATGAAAACTTGTTTGCTTTTGATTAACTTCAAAGCCCCTCTAAAGTGTTGGAACCTCAAATTCGCTCAAATGTCACTTAAATTGTATCATAATGTGTAAGAGGATGTCATTTTAGACACACTTCTGCAAAGGATCCCCCTCCCCGAATGTATTTGAAGACATACATAATTTTGGATTATCTGTTGTACGCAGAAAACCTAAATTTTGTATTCTTTTATCAATAATACCAAACACATTTGTTTTGAAAATCCTTGCAGAAATGTATCTTAATTGACATCCTCTTTCACAATTATGATACAATTATTGTAGTGAAATCTTGCCATCAAAAACACTTTTGAGGGGCTTTGAGCTCATTTCTTCCTTTCTTCCTTTCTGAATTTGAATCATGTAAACATGTACCATGAGATATTTTGTGTTATGAGAAACGAAAAAGATCTGAATAGAACTTGACGTAAGCATGGTGGACCCGTATAATTTCACACAAAGAGTCTCTGGTGATGCGGATGAATGTATTAGAGAGAAGGAAGGAAAAACAAAGAAAGAGAGAAAGAGAAAATAAGGAGGAAAAGAGAGAGAGAGAGAGAGAGAGATAGAGAGGGGTATAGGTATGGGGAGGATGATGAAAGAAGAGTGGATATGCGCGTGTGTGCGTTGGGTGTGTGTGTGTGTGTGTGTGTGTGTGCGTGTGTGTGTTTGTGCATGGACAACGAAGACGGTGGGAGATTGATAGAGACGGAGAGAGTGCGTGTGCGTGTGTGTGTGTTGTATGTGAACGTTTTTTGGCGTAGGGTGCCGTGGGTGTTGCATAATAATGATAAGGATAATTATGATGATAATAATATACATTAATAGAGCGCAGACACTATGCAAATCATTTTCTACTGCGCTTACAGCCCCAAGGTGTGCTTAAATAAACATAAGTTATTAAAATGAAAAGGCGTGCTGTTAAGTTTGATAGGAAAGGACAGATTCGCAGTGGTAGGCCCACCTCCCTGGCCTATGTGTACGAAAAATATCGCGAGAGAGAGAGAGAGAGAGAGGGGGTGTATAGACGGGCAGAGGTGTGTGTGCGTGATAATGTGTGTTCTGGGCATAACTTATATGTCCGTGAGAGGGATGGCTGTACGCGTCAAAAAGATAGTGTAAAATATATTATTATTATTATTATTATTAGAGGAAGGGAGAGAAATAGAGGGGGAATCGATAATCCAAGTGAAAATAATGGGGATGATATTGGGAGGAGAAATCTGTGAAAGGAACTGTCGAGGCGTTAAAGTCAGTATACAGTCACAGAAATACGATTATACGTGAGTGAGCTTAAATCTAATCTTGGTCAAAATCTCCAGGATTATGGAAACCATACTTGTCTCTAGAGGGGTTGTAAATTGTTCTCCTTAGAAAAGATTAATGCTTACAAAGAAGAAATATTTTATGCCGTACTACTTGTGGTACGAACCTTTAGTATCTTCTTAAGGTTTAATTTTAATCCAAAGCTTGGTTTAACTTTGGTCTAGTTTTATGAACGTATATGTAGACCAATCGATGATTTAGTTTCCCCTTTGTTTAAACCAGGGAGATCTTATTGACTATGTCGGGTTGTCGAGTCGGGTTAACTGATTTTAATAGCCTATAACCCAATGATCGTTTACTAAAAGCGTAGTAATATTTGTTATAAGTTGGCCTGAGTGAAAACTGAAAAGTGGGTTAAACAAATGAGTGAATGTTTGAGATTAATAAGAGAATTAGGAACAATTAAATGTAGAGATGAAAATATGAAGATCCTCCCATTAATAAGAGGTGCGGTGTGCACTATTATTAAAGGATTCGACTTCAAAACGAAATAGTCCTTAACATGCATGATGAATCCAAAAAGAGTGATTTTTTTCTCTTCTGCATGAAGAAAGTAGCAATTCTGAAAGTGACCTGAGAATCATGTTGTATTTCCTTGTTTCTTCTTCCAGATTTGGACGGCATCGAATGCTCATCTTCACCATAGTCTTACGTATCATTTCTGGGTATGCCCTAGTATTGGTTCATAATTACTGGTTATTTGCCGTGGTGAGGTTCTTTCAAGGCGTCTTCCAAATGGGAACCTACATCCTTAATTTTGTGCTAGGTAAGCTCTGGACAACACATGGTGAAAGGGCGAACCGAAAGAGAGAGAGAAAAAGAGAGAGAGAGAGAGAGAAAGAGAGAGAATGGGAGAGAGGGTGAGAGAGAAGGAGAGAGAGAGTGTGGCTTAAAGGGACAAAACGTAAAAGAGGGAGATAAAAATGATCCATTCTACATCCTCCCCCTAATCAGTGGCTTTGAAAATTTGCATGTCATCCAAAAGACGGTTGCCCCAATTATGCCAGTGCCCCCATTATGCCAGTGCCCCCAATTATGCCAGTGCCCCCAATTATGTCGGTGCCCCCAATTATGCCAGTGCCCCCTCCAAATACTGATCCAACGCTTCGCCATTGTAAGTCGTATATTACATTGGGACTTTTATGGCATAGTATACTAATTCCAAATTGTTCACTGTTAATGTGTTGTTGTGTGGTCATTACGGTGCTGGTAATAAACACAGCCATGTCGAATGATGATATGAACTGATTTTCCTTTTCTTAAAATTAAGGATGAATAAGATGCCCTATATATTATATACGGGCACGACGAGACACATTTCTCAGAGTGGCCCATTAGCGAATGTATCGTCAAATCGAATAAGGCTAAGATCAATCTACCAACTCTTTAATGTGGAGATATTGTGTCTCTATCATGTTCCAAAATCCTAGGAAGGGGGGGGGGGGGAGGTCAATTGGCCTCTTGTCCGTTTTGATTCATAATAACTAGGCATTTGTCCTGCTTAGATTATTTCAAGTAATCTATGATCTTGGTATTAATGTCTACATTCATAATGTGCATTGAGATAGAGGACTCTTCATATACTTCACATTATATTTCATTATTTAACTTCATTATTATACATGTTTCGTTAAAAAAAATAAGTTTGTGTATTTGATACAGGATGTACTAGTTGCTACATGCTAGAACACTATTTTGACAGCGGGTTTTTGTTTGATGTTTCGTAATTAGGTACTCTTATCATTTAAATACCTCCTCTTTTCAATAGGTACCGAGTTTGTGGGCATCTCTAAGCGAAATGTTTCCGGCATCTTTATCAATATTCCATACGCAGTGGGATATATGCTGCTAGCTGGATTAGCCTACTGTATTCGAGACTGGCGGATGCTTCAAGTTGCTCTGGTCACACCTTTATTCATCCTTTTCATTTTCTTGATGTAAGTTCTGGAACATTTTCAGTCAATCTAATGTCCTTAAGCGATGCATTTTATCCACATTGCTTATCTTCACCCAGGTGTTGTATGGGTATCCGGTAGGATGCAGAAGTTATTGGAGTTTGCTCAGCATTGCCCTTACAAAAAAAAACCATGGTATACCATGGTACTACCATGGTTGTTATGGTATTACCATGGTATTACCATCATAACCATGGTACTACCATGGTAAGCATAATTCTACCATGGTACTACCATGGTACTACCATGGTACTACCATACTACCATGGTACTACCATGGTACTACCGTACTTCCATGGTATAACCATGGTATTACCATAATAACCATGGTACTACCATGGTAACAATGATTCTACCATGGTACTACCATGGTACTACCATGGTGCTACCATACTACCATGGTACTACCATGGTACTACCGTACTTCCATGGTATTACCATAATAACCGTGGTACTACCATGGTAAGCATGATTCTACCATGGAACTACCATGGTACTACCATGGTACTACCGTACTTCCATGGTACTACCATGGTACTACCATGGTACTACCATAATAACCATGTACTACCATGGTTAACATGATTCTGTGTTTGGCACTAGTTTTAATTTGTTTGTCATTTGTTTTTGCTCTTTTTCAGTTTCCTTATAACTTATTGATATACCGAATCGTTTGCTCAAGGTAACTTTGGGCATGGTTTAAACACACGAAGAATAACCGAGTGTGTTATAGACCTACTCAAACTACTCAAAGTTACCGCGTGCACACAATTCCACCGACCCACAAAATCTGTTTCAAAGAATGGAATTTAAATTTTAAAATCAATAACAACAACAAATTAGCAGACATGAAACCAAATAAAAAAAAAACATAAGAATTAATAACAAAATAATAATTAAAATATTTCAGAATCATTAAGAAAAAACAAAACAATTATAATAATTGTTGTTCAAAAACATTTGAAAAGAATGGGGAAAAAAAAAAAAAAAAAAACTCAAGTATCATTAAAAACACAATTGTTATGAATTACAAAAAATATTCAAACAAAAATATAAGAAATGTATAAAGAAAAAAATACATTTAAAAAAATGATATCGCGTGTATCCTTTACAATTATATAATTTCATAGTCCTTAAGTTTTTGAAGATTTTAGTTGAAATGAAAAACTGACAATTAAAAAATACATCTAGCAATCTGGCTTAAGTTTATTATTTTAACAAATTAATTAATGTAGTTAAAATGTGTGCAATTATTATTAGGGGAAAACTCTTAACTTTCATTTGGCCATTTATCAATGGTGTGTAAATTAGAAATTGTGCAACAGCTTGAAATATCATAAAGAAGGTCTGCACTAGTCAAGACTATATACCTACAGGCCCCATATACATATACACACACACGTACACACAACCAATCCTTTGGAACCGTTGTGCAACATAACCCCGCATTTTTTGAATGGCTAGCTATGTGTACTGTGTACGTGTCAAAGGATCGCTGTACAAAGCTTGCATTGGGAATAGTGCACGCACAAGCTATATAGCTACTGTGTGCATTATAAATTCACAATGTAGCTTTGCCTAGAGAGGAGCTAGACTGAATCTTGGTGTTTTCTCTGCAAAATAATGCTGAATACTGAGTTTTCCTGCTAATCTACAACAGTATGGGTAAGTTTAAGAATCATCTACCTTATTTACAATGTACTTAGATCTACTCGATGTCTAGATAGTTATTTATGACAGTGTTAACTGGGACTTAAAACACATTCCGACAGGATAAGACTGAACATGTATGATCCCATATGTACAATGTACGTAAATTGATGTAGGATCTTGATGGGTTATGGGGCAGATATCATTCAAAGCAAAATTTGTCCATTTACATACACATTAACTCTGCTGTGATTATAGTATCATTGTTCACAGGATTTAATGTTTTATTCTTTTTAGAACATAAATAGAATACTGCATAAAAACCCAGCATATTAACGAATTACGCCTAATCGATGTCATATCTGCGTCTGTGATTGTGTGATTTCATGTTGACAGTTGTTGTTGATATTGATATTTGTTTTTGTTATAGACTATAATTCAAAATTGTCTTTTTTAAATTACAGATATGGACGCAACATGACAAATGAGTAGTTTCCATATCGACCTCGTTCTTTATCATCATTTTCACCAATACATCAACGCCACCATCATCATGTCTTTGACGTCGACCTCCGTTTTCGCGTTTGAACTTTGAAGATTGTTGCGAACTCTAATAATGAATTGGATATTGGCATTATTGATGTTTGTTCTATCTTTGAACACTGTCGCATCGAACTTTAATTAAAGGTAAGAACCTCCTTTTTACCTTCTTCGATTTGCGTTTCGTCGTTTGCAGGTCTGATCCTGACTCCGACTAATGATGACCTAACCTATCGTTCTGTCTTCAATCACCCTCGACGTCAAACTCTATACCGCGTTTCACCATCGCCGAACACGGACTCCGCAACCGATTGGCATCGCCGACTCTCAACTTTCGTTCATCATTCATTTTTGAACTGTACTATGATCACCGACATCATCTACGATCTGCCAAGAAGGCCTAGTCACCAATTGTTTCTTCAAATTTCGTCTTTCGACTGAATTCGAGTACGACATCGTCAACGAATCTCGCACCTCCGCTGGAAGGACAGTTTGTATAATGTACTATGTAATTTGAATATGAGCGGCAGTCTTCCGCTATAGAAATAGACTAACCACTTTATAATATTGTTGTGTGCTGAAAATGTTTAGTGTCATGTATAATGATGTAACAAGCGGCAGTCTTCGCTATAGAAATAGACTTCAGTTTTCGACTGTAAATTGTTTTATATATTTTACGCGAGCTAGATTTTAGCTCGTTTGAATAAACGTTTTTTTTAAAGTAAACATATTGTTTCCATTGTTTGATGTTTGATACGTCATATGATCATTCAACAATAATGATCAACATGATTGTGATGTCTTTTGTTAACAGATCGTGTTTGCGAGATAAGCGGCTGAATGGATAATTGAGTTGAAAGTGGACATGCCAGCTCCTGTCATTTTTGCGTCTACTTTGCAGACCACTAGCATGCTATTTCAAAATTAAATAAACACGGGCTGGCAAATATTATGAGGAATACTGTGTTGAAAGTGCTTTAATTATGTAGTAGATTTGTAAATGATACCATGGTACTGAACCACAATAATACCGTGGTATACCATGGTACTGTACCACGGTAGTATACCACGGTACTGTACCACGGTAGTATACCACGGTACTGTACCATGGTACTGGACCACAATAATACCATGGTATACCATGGTACTGTACCACGGTAGTATACCACGGTACTGTACCACGGTACTGGACTACAATAATACCATGGTATACCACGGTATTATTGTGGTACAGTACCGTGGTACAGTACCGTGGTATACTACCATGGTACAGTACCATGGTATACCACGGTATAATTGTGGTCCAGTACCATGGTACAGTACCGTGGTATACTACCGTGGTACAGTACCATGGTATACCACGGTATAATGTGGTCCAGTACCATGGTACAGTACCGTGGTAGTATACTCGGCGGAACTATACCGTGGTACTACCGTGGTACTACCGTAATAATTGTCATGGTACTACCATGGTAGTACCATGGTTATGTACCGTGGCCAATATACCGTGTACCATGGTACAGTACCATACCATGGCACTACCATGGTACTACCATGGTACTACCATGGTACTACCATGGTTTTTTTTTGTAACGGTGTGAGCGTCTGTAAAATAGCGCCTGGCTGGAATGCTCCCCAAGGAGTGGAGAATGTGCATACATTGCGCGCAGGCAGGCCTGATTCCGATTACCAGTGTAATAATATTTCTATATAACGCTTGTGAAGACATCGTAGAATAATAAAGCACTTATAAACACAGAATATTATTATTATTATTATTATTGTTATGATTAATATTTTCATTATAGTATCATTATTATTATCACCATCATCTTCATCTTCATCATCATCATCATCATCATCATCATCATCGTTACTATAGTTAGGGTCAATGGTGTAACTGCTTATTGTATAGGGTCAATGGTCATATTGTCTCAATATATCTTCCATTGATCCATAATTATCAATGCTACACAGTTGAAACTTGACATATGGATAGACCATAATGGGCGAAGCATTTTATAAGATAACAGGCCTATGAAATCGTGAAAATGCGTCCTTCATTATATAAATGAGAATACGTATCACCTAATTTGTTAAGTGAAAAATTCCAGTCTAGTTATTATTATCATTATCAATTTCAATCACCAGATGTATTCAATGTTTTGTATGATATTATCTAAAGTACACTATTTTTCATGTTTTTAAACCGATTAATGACGATTCCAGTATCATATACTTTGCCGTCCTTTGCCGTATTTTCTTATTCACTTGTTAGCGTACCTCGCCCATTACCGATGGACTACATTTCAAATTCGAAAGAAGTTGAAGATTACACTTTCAGTTTCAATTTACTCCGCAGATTCGTCTGGATGAAATTATTACTCACATCAATTTTGGGGGGCATTAGTTTCAAGATATTATGTTAGATTTATGCGGTTCCTATTATGTCTATGATGGCACCCAAGACATGCACCTCCCCCCCCCCCCCACCCCACCCCCCAAAACAAATGTATATACAAATAAATAAATGAATAAATATTTATGCACAACTATTTAGATTTACAGATTAGTACAGTAGCTTTATGATGATATTTTATCATTACTGACAGAAAATTAACTACATAAGAATCTTCTGAGATTATCATTACAGTCACTCATGTCGTTCTGTATCAATAATTTATCCCAACACCCACAACCTTACAACCTTACAACCACGCCCTACCAACCACGTCCTACCAACCACGCCCTAATAACCAATTCCTCCCTCTTCAGTATCCTCCCGGAGTCGCCCCGGTGGTTGTTAAGCCAAGGTGAAACAGAGAAGGCGAAGAAGATCATCAAACATGCTGCAAAGGTTAATAAGGTCCAGCTTCCCGAAGATTTCCTCGACGACGTCAACAAAAACGTGAGCTTTATCAATAACTTTTGATTTCGGAATACCCCCAGGGAGCGGAGGGTGTGCATTAGCATGTGTGGGTTAGCAATTAAACGCA
The DNA here is from genome assembly GCA_035222895.1 of Strongylocentrotus droebachiensis. Taxonomy (NCBI): domain Eukaryota; kingdom Metazoa; phylum Echinodermata; class Echinoidea; order Camarodonta; family Strongylocentrotidae; genus Strongylocentrotus; species Strongylocentrotus droebachiensis. The sequence goes on along the minus strand of JAVYIG010015518.1, from coordinate 1,598 downwards.
ATGACCAGGGTAATAATGATTACAATGCATAGCACTTAGAAACTCAGTTATAAGCGCTATACAAATGTGACTTTTATATTTCTACCGGCCCTGTAGTTTTCTGTGGCGGAACCCTTTTTTTTTCGTATTACTACTTTTTGATAGTTGTTTGAATGAAATGTAAACTCATAGAAAAGCGCAGATAAAGAAGGAAATAATGTTCCAGAGAACAGAGCCATGCAGAGAGAGATAGACAGGGACACACACACAGACAGACAGGCAGAAAGAGAGAGAGAGAGAGAGAGAGAGAAGGAAAAAAAAGACGGATATTTATTTAAGCCCCTTCCCTATCTTGTACAGGTGATATATACAGTCACGTCTGACACGTTGGCTCATAAATACGAGGGAAAAAACTCTTTCAGATTATTTTCCAACCTTTACCATTTTCTTCATTTCACTTTTGTTAAATATTAGTTGAAGGATGATACACAGAAGGATGATACAAAGAAGAAAGAACGGCGGCTAAACGTCACTGATATATTCCGTCATAGGAATATGCGCAGGCGCACACTCATCCTCATGTATATATGGTAATATATTCATATTTTGTAAAGGAAATCTAGCTTTGACTCCAAAATATCCACAGATCTTTTAAATATGGATAAGTGTTCCTTAAAGAAAAGCCACCCCCGAAGTGAAAGAGATACTTCATGAATAACTTTTTTTAGAAAGAAATAATCATTTTCGTAATGACTTTGTTCAGATACAAGTAAGTACTAATAAAGTTCTAGAAACAAATCCTCTACAACCGCGCCCTGATAGGACCTCGATCAAATCGTGAAGCTGGGATAACTATAGACGAAATCGTCCAATAGTACTAGTGATGACTTATGAAATGGAGAAAAAAAAGACAATTTACAGAAAAATGTTCGAAATGATAACCGTATTAATGTTTTCTCTCTCTAATAACACCAGGTCGGTTTGTGCAGTGGTCTACCATGGGTTTAACCTCAGTACATCGAGCCTAGGCATCAATGTATACCTATCGTTCTTTGTGTCTGCTGCCATCGAGATCCCTGCCTATACCTTAGATATCTTCATCGTTCAGCACCCTTGGTTGGGGAGGAGGAGGAGCACGGTCTTGACGCTGTTACTTGGCGGAGTAGCATGTCTACTCACCATCTTCATAGGTAAGCTTGCTATCACATCAGTGAAATCATAGAAAACGCGTTGGCAAGGGCTTTCGAGAAATCAATATTAGGCCATTTTACTAGCCTTGTCCATTACCTTTAAAAAAAAATAGAAATAGATATTGCGATGAAGTAGTAAACATGGTAACCTGAACATGATTTATGTAATCAATATACTAGGGTATTGTAATTATTGATCTTGAGGTGATTTCTTGAAAGTGTACCTTGTATAAATGACGCCTGGCTGGAATGCTCCCCAGGGAGTGGAGAATGTGCATACACTGTGTGCGGGTAGGCCTGAATCCGACGACCGGGGTAATAATATGATTGCAGGGCCCTCAGGGAGACCAGTATGTATACTGATGAGGCTACCCTGGGTAAACAAGAAATATTATTAGTATTATTATTATTATTAGTCTTGTAGATCGG
>JAVYIG010015517.1:0-35578 GCA_035222895.1 Strongylocentrotus droebachiensis | reverse complement strand
CAATCTACTGTCATTCCAAGGTAGGTGGTTTCACAGACTGTATGATTTGTATCATGTGGTACTGTCCATTGGAATTTACATCAAGGATACTGTTTGAGACTTTGTAATTACTGATTCTTAGCTTTTCAATCTATAACCATACTTTTGAGCAGAAAAAAAAAAGAACAAAATAAATAGAAAAACACTTTTTTTTAAAGAAAGCTAGAAAGACAGGAAGAAAGGAATAAAGAAAGAAGAAAGAAGAATGATAAATCAGCATCTCATGTGATAGCAGCTGTTGTCTGACTTGATGCATAGAGTTCTGAGAACATATGCTTGATCTGTCAAGAATAAACCATACGGACATAATTATTTCATGAAATGAGGCAACACAAAATTGTGCCAACTTTATGGGCAACACTTGAACAGTGTATTTGGAAAATTCATGTGATTACCGCCGCCCTCACACTAACCAGACTCAGTAAACTCAGATTTACAGTTTAACCGTGATATTGTTTTTGTTTTGTCAGGGATTTTTCTCCTGGACTGTTTGGATTCCACCTCGTCCAGCCTCAGCACACCGAGATCATCCTAACGGCCAATGAACTGGATGCTATGGGCGGTCAGCGAGGTGACCGGTCAGTCAGCCCTGGCCCTTCCCAGGGGCACAGCCTACCTTCCACAAGAGGTAAGGTGGTGTTCTAACATTTGCGACTGCATAGCTGGCAACCATTGATATTTTGTGGCCTTGAAACTAATGTTATGAACTTTGGATTCCTCACTTTTTTTTGGAAACATCTGTGTAAAAGATACAGTCCAACCTGTCTTAGTGACCACCTCTCTATAAAGGCCACCTTTTATATGTGTATAGTGGCCATGTACATGTATTTTGTCTCCCTCGAGAAAGAAAAGTGTGTCGTACAACCTGTCTAGAAAGGCCACCTGTCTATAGTGGCCAGTTTTTCTGTGTCCCCTGGATAACCTTAATAGACAGGTTTGACTGTATACATACAAAAGCCCCGAGAGATTACTAATTTTGTTGTGAAAGGTTGGCAGGTACGTACACTCCTGTGCCTTTGTGATAGAAATTGCCGTATGCCCTCACAGTGACCATATGGTAGGAATACTTAATAAGTGCACAGTGTGCATGAATATATCTGATGACCTGGATAATAATGTTATCTGTAAAGTGCTTAGAGATAGTTTTCTGTACTTAGCACTATACAAATCCAGATTCATTATTATTAGTATTGATACAACCTGTATGGTTACTGGTAGAGGGGTGGATGGAAACGAATAAGAAAACAGAAAAGTTTGAGGAGATGAAGTGAGAGACAAAACAAACAGAACTCAAAAGAGATGGAGATAACCTGTAGAGAGAGAGAGAGAGAGAGAGAGAAACAAAGAGAGTGTGAGAGATTTGGAAATTCCACCTCCCCCAACAACTGGAACAAAAGAAATGACAAATGAGACTGATACCAGTATAAAAGGGTAGTTTCTTTCCTCACTGTACGTTGTGCTACTGTTAATATCTAACTCGAACATTCAGAACAGCTTATACTTTTTGTTGTTGAAATAATGACAGGTTTTGCCGCTCCTGGAGCAATTCCAGAAGATTGTGCTGTGGTTTGGCAATGACATGAGGTCATGGGAAGCAGCAAAAAGTTTTGCAAGAAAACTGAACCTCAAGAGGTGCTATTTCATCAGGTAAGCTGATGCTCTCTGTTAAAAAAAACACTCCAAAATCATGTAATAGTTTTGTTGTATCTTTTTTTTACAATTAAAGTTGCAACTCTCTCTCTGCTGGTTGCCCTATGCAGCTAGGGGCAATTCCAAATCACCAATAAGAATGATTCATTTACTGGTATTAAAATGAATTATTTTAATAAATTTGGAGTTTGATAAAGTTTTAGGGTTAACAGTCCTTAAGAGTTTATAGGAAGACCTTCATCTCACTGTAAATACTCACTGCTGAAAACAAGAAATGTTTCAATATTTTTAGAAATATTGTTTCTGTAGGCCTCTTGATGCCCACCCTAGCATTGGGCATTCCCTCGCCAGTACATCTAAAGAATATCCTCAGTGAAGCCAATCTCATGAGACATTCATCTGCCTTTCCACAAACGATATAGAAGAAAATGCCACAGGGAATCTCAATTTACTCACATCATTCTCATTCACAACTTTAAACAAGAAATGATTAAATACAGTCAAACCTGCTTTAGTGACCACCTGTCTACAAAGGCCACATTTGTTGTTTCCCTTGAAAATGGTTTCTCATTGATTCATGTACTAAAGGAACCCGTCTACAAAGACCACCTGTCTTCAAAGGCCACTTTTTGTGTTTCCCTCGGGTGGTCCCTATAGACAGGTTTGACTAACCTTTTTTAAACAATTCTTCTTTAGACCACTTGACGCCCATCCTGGCCCCCTACAGGCCCCTCACCAAGGGTCTGAGTCTCAAGACTATCCTCCGACAAGCCACGCCCATGAGCCACAAGTCGATCGTCTCCTTCCGTGCTCTCAGGGATGAGGTTCTTGGAGAACTATCCCATGCCGAACAGGTTGCCGGGGTCAAGGTAAGGTCAAATCTGATTTAAAATAGTTTCAGGTATTAATAAACAATTAACACAGATGTTAAAAATATAGACCCAAATTTGTTGGGGGGCAAGATCATATGTGACATTCAGTTGGAATTTAAAAAAAAATTATTCTTCATGTTATGATCATATATTAATGTAATAAATAAAATACAGATAGAATTCTCATTGCAAATCTAGATTAATTGTTTTTCCCATAATTTCAACCCTTAATGTTATTAAATTTTCCATAAAACTGTCATTGATATTTTGTAATATTTTAAGGTAAATAAAATGATCAATTTTGCACAGCAGAAGGACACATTGTGATGCATAATGCGAAGATGTACATTTCTTCAGTTTAAGTTTTGAAATTTCTTTACTGACTTTTTCTACATGACATAATTCCCTCCAGCCAATGTCCTCTTCTCTTCTTTGGTTCACTAGGCCACAATGTTCACTCGTGATTAGATTGTCCCAATCCAGTGTTGGATTCATTGCATCGCGCAGGGGATCAGTTCTTCCAGATCTTTATGGGTGCAAGGGTCTGGAAGATGTGGGCTTAGTCTACTTAGTTTATGTAACTCACCATGTGTCGTTTCTTTAACCTTTCCTCATACTGTTTCTAAAATTTACAAGTGTAAAATAAGTTATGTTCATGTAATAACAATATTAATAATATGGGATATTTATAAAGCGCACATATCCACCATGTAAGGTGTTCAAGGCACTCCAATATTACCCTGGCTCTGCTAGGCTAAGTGCTCACAGCAGTTAAGGAATTCCTTTCTGCTGGTACCAATTTAACACTAGGTAGAAAGTGGCAAATATAGATGTATATCTTGCCAAGGGACATTAATGTTGCGGCGGGCCTTGAACCCTGTGATCGTCAGTCCAACGATGTATCCACTGGACCAAGACACCTGTACATGTTGCTGGGCATAGAGTGAAAGGCAATCATAGGGAATCATCAGTCGAATAAATGATGACCAATACAGGTGCTCCTCAAGGTTGTGTCTTATCTCCTGTTCTTTTCTCGTAATACACAAGTAATTGCACGAGCACGAAAACGTCTTGCAGTTTAATTAAATATGCTGATGATACTTTTGGAAGCAAAATTTCTATGTAATGCATGCATGCATGGACCAATATAAATACCATCTTGAATCTGTATAGAGCTTTTGCTAATCATTCTTGTCTTCCTCTTCTTTGACAGTGGAAGCGATATCCGCTTCTTAACAAGCACATGAAGGGCCACAGACGGGGCGAGCTGACTGTTTTCACCGGTCCTACGGGGTCAGGCAAGACCACCTTCATGGCGGAATATTCCCTGGATCTCTGCATGCAAGGGGTAAGAAAGATTTACAATTTACATACATGCAGTTAAAGCCCAACAAATTTGATGGCAAAATTTCACTTAAAGGTACTATGTCCCATTTGCAGGCCAAAAAAATGAAAAGGTTAAATTCCAATGGCATTTGAAAGATAATACTAATTTAGAACTCTCCTAAAAAAAGGGGGCTTGAAAATGTCTTTAAGTGGGAAAATAACGACTATTAGTTGCCAATAGAGCCAATAAGTAATAGTCTTGATTTTCAGACCATTTTACCGCATGGTCGTACGTTTTATGCTGCGCAAAGATTCAATCAGTTTAATTTTGGCCATTACAAGAAGTAGGTCATTGATGTTGACAAATCCTTTACAGCTCATTTTATGTATGTTATTACCAAAGAAGAAAAAAGCCAGTCACTCACTCAATACTGACAATAGTGTCTGACAGTGAAGTCTAGCAAGTAAAGGGGTTTCCTTGCATAATTTGAATATTAGGACACTGCTAACATTTAAATTTCACAGATAGGACATACATGACATATTCATAATTGCTGCAAAGTTCTACAGAATTTGAGTTTGGCTGCAAAAGGGACATAGTATCTTTAAATTGTATCATAATGTAAAAGAGGATGTCATTCAAGACACATGTCTGCAAGGAATTTCAAAACAGATATGTTTGAATTAGAATATTGATGAAAGAATACAGAATTTAGGTTTTCTGCGTACAACAGACAACCCCAATTATGTATTCTTTTATCAAAATTTGTCTTCAAACAAATTTTTTAAGGGCAAATCTTTGCAGAAGTGTGTCTTAAATTACTTTAGAGGGGCTTTAACAACTACATTATTGATACCCTTACTAAGTTTTGTAATTTTTAAGTATATGAAAAATTATACCACTACACCTTCACATATCTAGTTAGCAATCTAGTAAGCAATCAATGTCCCAATGTATGTTTCTTGAGAATGTATTCAATGTAACATATAAAGCTTACATCTAAAAGTTTTCAGCAAAGACCCTAATTCAACCAGAACACCTTTCATTCTTGAGTTACGTAAAACATAAAAAACATCAAATTTACAAGAGGTGTGAATAATTCAGTTGTAAATGTAATTTTTGTCAGAGAAAGTTTGCATTCAATCGTTTTGTTCTTCATTCTCTTCTTTCAGGTGAACACACTTTGGGGGAGCTTTGAGATCCAGAATGTACGTCTTGCCAAAATCATGTTAACTCAGTTCTCAATGTGAGTATAATCATTGGTTTATATTCATGATTAAAGGGAAAGTTCACTCTGATATGCTTCTAATGGATACCGGTACATGCATTTTGAAGTTCCCATTTACTGCCCAATATCAAAAGTGGGCAATTTGAGTTTTAATTGTAATCATCGTAGTTGTGCAGATGCCAGATGAGATTAATTCCTGTAGGCCTATTGATATTAATAATAATGATAATAATTATAATAATAAAAGGAAAACTAATGATATTGATAATAATAATATTGATAATAATGACGAGGGTAGTAATAATAATAATATTAATGATAACAATATTTATAATGATATTAATTATAAGAAAGGGAAACAAAATTGATCCTGTCTTGCGGGTGCAATTCAGAGAACATTGAAAAACGCTAGGTACCCATTTTACACCTGGGTGCAAAGTGGCAATTGTAGATTGATATCTTGTCAAAAGACATAAGTGTGGGCTTGGATTTGAACCCTCAACCCTTAGATTGAGAGTGAAGTGAAAGAACCACTATACCACGACACCTCCACATATCTAATAAGCAACCATTTGATCTCCTGGTCTGTTTTCCAGGTGCAATTTAGAGAAGAACATTGACAAGTTTGATCGATGGGCCGATAAGTTTGAGCTGCTTCCCTTGCACTTCATGACGTTCCATGGCCAGCAGACCCTCAAGACTGTTATTGATGTGAGTCAGCGAAAAATATTCTCATGATATCGATAATCACAATATATTAAATAAATTTTATTGATAAGTAATAATTTCTTTTTCTTTTTCCTGCTCATACTCCTGAGCGATAGCTTTTTTTTTCTTCACCATAGGTCTTGGCCTACTCTGTTTGTGTTATAGACCAGTTTGTAGTTAAGAGTATGGTACAGATAGCCCCCCAAATAATGCATGGATCTTGAAACATGGAGAGATGCCACTGTGTGCATTTCAGGGAATTCCCTCCTGAATTGATGGAGCTGCTTCTTGAATCACCTTTGCTTTCCCTTTTAAAGAGAATGCTTAAATCATTGCATCATTGAAAGCGCAAAGAGTGCTTTAACTGAATAATAATTGCATTTATTTCATTAACACCTACCAAGCATTCATCTGTTGGTTTTACAAATTAAGTACAAATGACCTTTATCTGCTCATATGAAGATTTATTGACAATGCTATCCTTTTTTCCTTGATGAGCCATGCCGTATTCCCTTTACGACAGTCAAATTGTTAGATGCTGCTTATAAGTACCAGCTTTCATGGTGATGTAGATCTACAGTAGGCTTGAGGTTGTTCCATGTGAGAGAGGGGGGAGGATTGTGGAGACCTGGAAAACACTCTCTGGAAAGGACTCTCTCCTTAGAACTATAAGCTAAGAAAGATAACCAACAGTCTTTTTTAGAACTACCAACAGTCCTTATCAGGACTACACACCCTCAAGAAAGAAAGATTACCGACAGTCCTTTACAGGTCTCCCCAATCCTCCCCCTCTCTCACCTGGTGCAACCGCAAGCCTACTGTATACATTCATATTGTTATCTTTTCCCCCTCAGGCCATGGCACATTCCGTCTACGTCCACGACATCGAGCACGTCATCCTCGACAATCTCCAATTCATGGTGGGCGTGTCCGAGCGCCAGCTATCGGTCGACCGCTTCGCAATCTACGACAACCTCATCGCGGCGTTCAGGAAGTTTGCAACGGAGAACAGCTGCCATGTTTCCGTGGTGATACACCCAAGGAAGGTCAGTTGAAATCCATTCCAATCCTAGGGAGTGTTTCACAAAGGCTAAGATCATCTTAAATTGGACTTGAACTATTGCAGGCCATTCATATATGTGGATGCTCTCACCATTGGTCTCTCAAGGGACGTCACAAATCTACAGGATTTACATTTTTGATAGTTCATTGTTGAAGAAAAAAATTACTTACATTGTGAACCTAAGTTATATAAGAGACTTGGACTTATACTACAGTATGCGATTTATGCCCTTAAGAAATCTTGAACCAAATGTAAAATTAGAGGGAAAAAACCTTAGAAATTATGAGCTTCAGATATGTTTTCCTTCAATAATGAACTATCACAAATGTAAATTTTGTAGATTTGTGACCACAATTTGTACGTCCCTTGAGAAACCAATGCCAGGAATGGTGAGAGCAACCCGTGGCATAAATGGCCTGCCATAGTTCAAGTCCAACTTAAGTTAATCTTAGTCTTTGTGAAACCTCCCCCAGGAATTGCGTAGAGCACCAAAATCTAGAAGGAACCTGCGGAATAAAGAATGTACGTATCAACAAAAAATTGAATTTCATTCAAAAAATTTGACCTTCAGCATGTGTAACAAAATATCTTTTACTATATATTTTCACTACCTTTAGGAGAAGGAATCTGATGAACTTCAAACAGCGTCCATCTTTGGCAGTGCCAAGGCTAGCCAGGAGGCTGATAATGTCCTCATCTTACAAGACCGTCGGATGACCGCTCTCAAAGGACGAAAATACATCCAGGTCAGCCATTTTCTATCGTTTGTTCAATTTGTTTAAACAATTGTTTTACCTGACTGCTGCTAAGAAAGCATGGAGTCTGGCTAAGTCGGACCCGGGGACAACTCAGCCCCGCTGCCAGGTTTGGCAGGTTTAAGGTTAGGTTTAGGGTTAGGTTTAGAGTAAGGGTTAGGGTTAGGTTAAAATGTCAATTTTTGCAACTGGCAGAGTTGTCCCCGGGTTCAAATTAGCCCGGATCCAAGAGCATGTATACGCTCATAAGTTGCAAGACCTCAGCTTTACCACTGAGGCATGGCGCCTCCTCATATTTCATACAAGTGTCTGTTCAAAGCTTTAAAAATCTTTAAAAGAATTGTGTACAGCTGGAATTTATGAAATCAACATGAAAAATCTGTACCTGGAGGTGTCATGGTCTAGTGGATATGTCACCGGACTGTTGATCTTATGGGTCGTGGTTTGAGTTTTGCCGCTGCACTATTCAGTGTTCAGTTAAAAAGACGACATTACATATAAAAATCAGATATATAACATGAAATACACTCTAAGAACATATTGGATAAGGACATGAAATAAACTGAATAGGTTGCAACCTGAAAAGAAACATAATCCTTACATAAAGGTTTACCCATTTTTGATAATAACCCTACTGTCCTTTGGCAAGATATTGATACATTTGCTGCTCTCCATGTTCTGTAGGCTGATGGGAAGGCATATAAAGAAAATAATGTAGAAAATACTATGTGCTACCCTCTACATGGAACCAAAGCTCTGTGCAGGCCTTATTCTATGCGAGTTTGTAAGCATGCATCTTTGTCAAAATCTATTATTATGATTGTGATTAACATTATTATTATTATCACCATCGTCATCATCATCATTATTATCACTTATCATTATTACAAGCATTATTATCTTTTTAAAAGTACAATTGGTCCACTAGAAATCAGATTGAAATCTACCGGTATGTATCTTTAAATGCCTTTCCTACCAAGTTCCAACACCCAACACAATTTTTGATAGTCATTTTCAATGTTCCTCACCACCAGGTGGTCAAGAATCGTTTCGATGGTGACCTGGGTATCATTCCATTGACCTTCAACAAAGAAACACTGACCATGTCGCCACCAGTCAAGCAGAAAGCCAAACGTCCAACCAAGAAAGAAAAGGAGGGAGAGGATGCCGGGGAGAAGAAGACGGAAGGAGACGAGTATGAACTATTTGAGGGTATGATGCTCAAGAGTAAAAGTGAGACTGAAATCGGAATCGGCGAGTGAAACCGGCCCCTTGTGTCGGTGCTTGGTCAATATGGCATTGAACGGTGTATTTTTAGCCCCGATTGGCAAGATGTATTGATTTTTGTTCTGCTGAAGAGTAAGAACTACAATGAAATGGGGATTGGAGAGTGAAACCGGCCCCTTGTGCAGGTGTTGACCCAATATGGCACTTAACTCTGTATTGCTGGTCCAGGTTGCACAAGGAACATTCAAGGGACGGTAGGATGCTAAAGAGTAAGAGTTTGGATGATCTTTAAGTCAAAGTGGACAGGTGTCATGTCAGTATTGCACTGAACTCTGTATCTTTGGCCCTGGTTTGCAAGATGAACTGATTTTTGTCATGTTGAAGAGTAAGAAATAGGATGAAATTGGAATTGGAGGGTGAAACCGGCCCCTTGTTTCATTGTTTGCTCAATATGGCACTGAACTCTGTATTGCTGGCCCAGGTTGCACAAGGAACATTCAAGGGACGGTATGATGCTAAAGAGTAAGAGTTCGGATGATTTTCAAGTTTAACTAGACAGGTGTATTGAACTCTGTATCTTTGGCCCTGGTTTGCAAGATGAACTGATTTTTGTTCTGTTGAAGAGTAAGAAATAGGATGAAATTGGAATTGGAGGGTGAAACCGGCCCCTTGTTTCATTGTTTGCTCAATATGGCTCATAACTCTCGATTTCTGGCACTACTTTGCAAGATGAACTGATTTTTGTCATGCTGAAGAGTTGGAACTAAGATGAAATTGAGAAAGAAAAAGAAGAATGTTGACTGATGTTCATTATTTGAATCCAAGCGAGTGGGAGAGTGTGCTTTAAGTCATCGGTCCATTTGTTTGTCATGTGTTCATTGAACCATCGAATACTTAACCAAAGAAGAGAAGAAGAAGAAGAAGAAGGATCGAGAAGGAGGAGAAGAAAAAGAAGAAGTAGAAGGGGGAGAAGAAAAAAAAAGAAGTAGAAGAAGAAAGAGGAGAAGAAAGAGAAGGTTGAAGAAGAAGAAGGAGAACAGGACGAGAACAGGAGGAGGAGATAAAAAGTGCAGCTGGATATTCTATTTACAGGTATCTTTTTTTGCCAAATTATGCTGTTATTGTCAAATGTAATATTGGGTGACAGATTTTCTTATTCTGTATTAAATCTGTATACTAGTACATGAGCGTGAACGTGAGACCAATGAAAATCTTATCATTTCTTTGGTTTCAGAAGGGTGTTAACTCATGTACATTAACACAGAGTAAAACACCCTTCTGGCTCTCAACAGACAATAGTAAATATCCCACCTGTGCATTCAATTCAATTAATTCAAAATAATGTTTTATTTGTCCAATGAACGTTCAACATGGATATTTGATTCGCCCACATCTAAAAATAAATGCTTTGACAAAGTTTACAAAGATCAGAAATAAGATAGAAAATATGGATACATTTTGTTGATGACAAAATGATAGTATTTGATTTTCGTTTGGTTATGGCTCGTTTTGTTTCCTTATTAAGCTGGATATAAAGAGATACAAAGGTTGTGGGTTTGATCCCGGGACGGAAAGTATGCCCTTGAGCAAGGCCTTTTATCTACATTACTCTTCTTCGCCTTGGTGTTAAAAGGGTGCCCGGTAGGATGCGAAAGTCATTCTCGTTTTTTTAGCATTAGTAAAATGGTGCCTGGCTTGAATGCTCCCCAGGGAGTGGAGAAAGTGCATTCATTGAATGAAGATTTAGGTGCTTTATAATTTGCCAAACTGAAGTACTATAATTGCTATCAGAGGTCTACTGTTTTATCTCAAGTACTTTAATGTATTATTTCAATGTATAAGTGAAACGTTTCACAAACCTGTATAATAGACAACTTCTCTATAATGGCCATGCCTTTTGTCTCCCTCAAGAAAGAAATATTTGTTGTAGAACCTGTCAAGTTATTGGGTGGCCTCAATAGACAGGTTTGACTGTAGTTTATATTATTATAATTGTTGTCTAAAGGTATTACCATTTTACCTGTATCATCATTTTACCTGTATCATCATTATTAAAGAACATATTTTCATATAACTTTGATTTCCGAGTTATTTATTGAGTTTCACTCCCACCGAGGTAGAATATTTTTGATTTGATTTTATTTTTATTTCTGCAGTTTTCCAAATACACTAATTGAATAACAAAGAACATGTAAACGTAAGGTAAAATACAAATATGCAAGGGTAATAACTTTCATGTCCAAATGTGATTTACATTTATACATATAAAAGTGCAATATTACATATTACACAAGATGTATACATACCGGTAATATAAGAGACACTGCTGAATACAGATTAGAGACAAGGAAGGTGAATGAAAGAGGAAAAAAAGGGGAGGGGTGCTGGAGAAACAGAAAGAGGGAGAGAGGCGCAGGGGGGGGGGGGGGGGGGGGTCTAAAAGAGAGATAGTAAAAGAAGGGAGCGGCGAGGGTAGACGGCAAGAGAGGGAGACGGAGAGAGAGCTAGTGCATATCATGTAGAGAAGTGCGCTGGAAATCAAACCTGTTTACTATTATTATGAATGTTTTCTGTATACGTTTTCTCTTGACAATTAAATGGCATGCAGAACTTGCCCGATATAGCAACAAATATTACTGAGGACAGGAGTTGAGAGGTCGGAAAGGAGCATGCACTCGCAGTCCAGAATCTGACGATTCAATTTTAATAATCTCCACCACTGGGATTTCTCCTTACTTGCTGCAAGCCGAATATAACGTTAGTCGCTTTAAATTAAGAGCACATTTTATGGTCAAAGGAAAAGGAGGCACATGTCCGAAGCTAAAAAAGGACACTTATCAAAAAAGAAAATGAGCATGTGTCAAAGTAAAAATAGGATTATCAGAGGTGAAAATGGGGCACTTCTCACACCTGATAAAGGGGCACTGGTGCCAGAGATGAAAAAAGGAACTTATGACAATGGAAAAGGCTGGGGCACTACTAACAAAGGAAAAGGGGCAATTATCAGAAGGAAAATGGCACTATGCAGAAAGAATAGGAACATGTGTCAAAATAAATGGGCCTCAGCTTCTCATGCAGATTTGAAGAGGCAATTATAAGAGGTGGAGGGCCATTTATTAGAGGTGGTAATTCAGGGTCATTTCTGATACCTGAAAAGGGGCAATAACCTGGGAAGAATACAGGGGCACTTATAATACAAAAGAAAATGGGGACTTGTCGAGTTAAGAAAAGGGGCACCTATAGCTATGAGATTTCAGTGGATTCAATTCGTTTGAGAAGGGGCTTTATGAGAAAGGGAAATGGCTCTTAAAACAAAAAAGGGGCATTTATCAGAAGAAAAAAGGGGCATTTATCAGAAGGAAAAAGGGCACTTATCAGAAGAGGAATTAATGGGCACTTATACGTGGACAGGGCACGTAATGAAAATAAAAAGGGGCGGCCCTTATCTAGTAATTAGGGGGCACCTTTCATATGTAAAAAGGGCACTTTAGGAGTACTTCTAAAAGTCAGGGGGATGGCCACTATATACGCCCCCCCCCCCCCTGCCTCCTCTGCCCGACAACCTACAATATGCACGTTCACGATCACTGGTACCAGGGATATGTGAGTTTAACTCACAAACCGTAATGCACCATGCATGCACTGACCTAGACAGCAATAACCATCTGATTTGGGTCATTTCTTTAATTTTCGGTCTAGCACTGACCTGGTACAAGTACACACCGGCTAGGCGTATCGTTATACGGCTGGCGTTGCCGTGGTGGATGAGGACTTGAGTTGATCATGTCGCGATCAATTGCTGCTAACAGGGTCTTCAATACATTTAGGGTAGGTAGACTGTATTACAATTATTTGTGAGAATGTTGCTTTACTTAATGCTTAAGTGAAAATCACAGGCCAGATTTGGTGGCCATTTGGAAACGTGAGTTGAGTTGACGAGTCGACTTTTGAATTTGAGTGATTGTGACTGTTTACACGGCGATAGATAGCTAGGTCGTGCCCGACGGAGCCCCAGGTAAACTGAGTGACGCGCCGCTGGAACACCTCGGGCCCGGGACAAGGGGCGGTATTCTGAATCCTGTGCTGTGTTGTATCTAATATTGTTGTATCTTTGGAGATAGATAAAGTTGGTATTCTGGAAATTGTTGTAACTTTTGTTGTACCTTTTCTCTTCTTCTTCTGTTGTGTGCGCTTGTAATTAACAGATTAGGTCTAAGTTGCATTAATTGTGCGTATGAAAACGGAAATGGGGACTTTTTGTTTTTGCGCGCTGCGTTGCCAATTAAAAAAACTTCCTTAAGTGATAAAAATTAAATGCAATTTTAATTAGTTTAGTGCTAATTAGGGTTGTGTATACAGAGTTCACTGAATTACGCTAACTCCCTGCACGAGTATACGCCTTTCGACACTTCCGGTAATCCTAGATAGAACCTTTTGTGGTTGAATAGACCCCTACTGTAAAAAATTAGGCTTGTTTAGGTCTAGACTATATCTGATCTAGTAATAGGGGCATTGGTACAGTTAAAATAAATATTATAAAAAGCACAGCCTCCTGGTCCTGTATGTGGTCCAGATGCAGATCGCGATCTGGACTTCAAAAAGCACAGTGTTTTAGACAGATTCTTTCACAATGTAATCACTGAAAAGGAAGTTCAGAACTGATTCTATCCTTCTATATTGTTTCTTTCTCTTCATGACAGATATTCAGTAGGAGTGTGTGTAGTGCGGATCACCTTACCCAGTCAAGACATAGTCAAAGACTGTTCAAAATGGAAACGAGTAGTGGAGGAGAGAGACAGATGTCTACGGAAGAACCCAGGAGGTTTGCAAGACCTGACGAAGTGGACTACGCATTGAAGCAGGACATGGGGCAGGGCTACACCAGGAGAACTGTCCAGATCTCAGCCTTAGGTAGGCCTACTTTTAGACACTCCAACATTAAAGGCATCGTTTAACAATGTTGAATCTGAGATGCACTGCCCTACGTGTTATCAGTGTCTGTGATGAGGTGTAATATTGAAGCCCTAAACAAATTCAGCTTCAAAGTGATCAAGAAGTGCCTCAAAAAAGTAAAAATCTTTGAGTGACCGGTTTTACCATACTCCTTTTCCCCAATAGACTATAGTGTTATGAAAACCGTTAGGAAAACGCAAAATTTGTTTTTTATTTCCAATCATAAATATCTTGATAATCAGACAGGCGATCAATCGGCTTGTAAAAGGCATGGGGTTCCTGACTGACCTAAAAGATTATAATTATGATTGCAGCATGAGCTAAATCCAGGATTTTGTTTCAGAATCTGAGACAAAGTTACTGGATCCCTTTAAAGCCAGTGGGCCATCAGTGTCCATGCGCAGATATAGTTATAATTTGTTGACAGTAGACTTGATGGAAATACTATTAATGGGTGTACACGTCTGCACACAGCAAACCTGTAGGCCAATCAAGAAATACCCCCTCGTCTCCGAAGACTCTTTGGGTGATGCAAATGTCTTATAATTCAAGTTCCAAGTTTCAAGTTTGTTTATTTTCCACATGTGGTTCATTTAAAAGTTAAAACAAATATACAAATATATGTCCAGACATATGAAAAATGCATTTTTAAGTAACACAATCAATTGCAAATCCCCCAAATCAAGTGTAAACTAAGTCAAGCGATTAATTGCAAATTTGCAATTGATCGCAACTCAACTTTCTTGCACCGCCCCATTAGTAAGAGAGTAAAAAGTACTATACAAATGTGATTAATATTATTAAATTATTATTATTATTATAAGGTACTAAATACAACATGGTGTATGGAGAATGGGTTCCTGTTGATAGGCCGGTTGACGGATGCCCAGCAGTGATCTGTTTACATGGTACGCCAGCAACAGAGGGCGCCTTTCGGCCGATTGGCAGCCGAATCGCCTCTGGCGGCTACCGAGTTTTAGCTGTCAACTTTCCAGGTAGGATTCATTGATTGTTAAATATCTTGATTTGGTCTTCGCCAGTTTCAAAAGAATAAGGTGGATTCACAGTTGACACTTTTTCTAGCATCAGGGTACCGTTGTTAGACTGTTCCAAAGGTACCTTGTGTGGGTAATTCTTACTAATGCCCTCACTGCCGTGTATAATTTGTACACTATCGCTATAAAGAATGGCGCTCTAGGTTGAGGTGACAGTCAAAACCGAGGTGAACACTTTCTCGATTCTGTTAGTGGACAGGACAGACAACGTGACCAGGGGGGTGTTTCACCAGGATCCTAAGTTGAACTTACATGTATCTCTATGTTGGACTTAACAATTATGGAAAGCCGTTAGCATCTTTGAAAATATTTTGTAAAAATTATTTCTAAAGGCATTAAATGTTGATTCAAATTATTCGTATTTTCTGTTATCAAGGAGATTTCATGTTCTTGATGTGGAATTTATGAAAAGTCTAAAATACTTGAATTTTTGCTTTTGAATATACAATGTATTTTATTTGAAGGCTAAAAATGGCTCTCTATAATGTTTAAGTCCAACTTTGAGTTAAGTTTGACTTAGGATCTTTGTGAAACACCCTCCTGATGGTCAGAATGATGTCATCTTGTCGCAGTTCACTATGTCGATGTGACAATTGAAAGACCCTGACTCTCTTCTCAAAACATGCAGGTATGGGTTACACAGAGACTGACCCAGAGAGAAGATATAACCACACCACTCCAGATAAAGCTGAACTCGTCAAGGGTTTCATCGCCGCTCTACGGTTAGATAGGTAAGCTACATGGAAACATATTTATTCAGAATACAGCATGATTAGTAAAAGCTGTTCTGTTCAATTCAATCAAAGGTTTATTATTACAGTCAAACCTGCTTTAGTGACCATCTGTCTACAAGGACCACATTTTTTGTTTCCCTTTAAAATGGTTTCTCATTGAAACATGTACTAAAGGAACCTGTCTTCAAAGACCACTTTTTGTGTTTCCCTTGGGCGGTCGCTATATACAGGTTTGACTGTATAACCAAGACGGGCAGTCACAGACTGAATTGTACACGTTTTTTACAGTACAAATAAAATACAATATATACAAATTGCAAGAGTAAGAAAACATGGACTTGTCCATACAAAGTTCTCACTAGTGCATGACGTAGCATAGTAGAGGTGTCGTGGTCTAGCGAATATGTCACCAGACTGTGGATCAAAGAGTTTGCGGTTCGAGCCCAGCCGCGACACTAATGTCCTTTGGCAAGACATTAATCTACATATTCACTGTCAACCCAGGTGAAGTAACCGGTAGGAAGAAATTCCTTGAATGCCTATATAGCGCCTCATTATGGCAGCTGAGCTACAGCCGGGGTAATGATATGATACTGAAAGGCCCAATACCTTGTATTATGCGCAGTAGAGTGTGTTCATATAGTAGCTGCCCTATTTAAATAGACATATTATTATTATTTATTATAACATACTTGATACGTTCACCAACCATGGGGGATTTCAGATGAAAAACAGACCAATGGCAAATTATGCCTGACCAGGATAGTTGATATTTCAATGCATACTTGCATTCTCTCCAGAGCATCACACTTTTTATTCCAACACCATGTGTAAGGGATTTAAGAATTTTTTCAATTTTGTAGAAAATCTTATTTGATTCTTATTGCAGTGTTGCCATGGTTATTGGTCATTCTCTTGGTAGTCATGTAGTTGGAAAGTTAGCAACCGATCCAGACTTGATATAATGCTAACACCAAGTGCGAGGGATTTCAGGAAAACATGCTTTATCTTATTTGATTCTGATTACAGTGTTGCCATGGTTATTGGCCATTCTCTTGGTGGTCACGTCGTCGGAAAGTTATCAGCCGATCCAGACTTAGAGGGCATTGTTCAGTCAGCTTGCTTTCTTTGTGGGACGGGGGTTACGCCCCATAGGTAAGACCAATGCTACTCTATTTCTTGAACCATGGTTGAACAGCCAAAAAATGTGGCTCATTTTTTCAAAGGAAAATGTGCTTTTTTTTATATTTAGAACTTTTTAAATCTTTGTTATTGCTTAAAATTGGTATATTGACAGGCAAATTGGCAATTTGTTGTTGCATTTCAAAATATGTGGTAATTAAGGCATATTATATGAGATACATGTACATTTCATTTGAGCAGAAGCATTAAGGATTCAACAATAAGAGATAGAGCAACGTCGATCTGGCGCTGCTCAGTGGCTGCCAGGCTCACGATCAATTGGGCAAAAAGAATTTCCATTTTCGGTTTAACTTAATAAAATTTGGAGTGGACTTTAAAAAGATTATTCTTAAGGAGTTTAGGAAATATCTAATAGTAGCCAATTTGCTTAGAAATAAAGGTGATTTCGCTTCATATCCATGGCACTGTATAGCTTGCTGTTTTATAAGAGAAAAAGTGAAGTGCATAGCCAAAGGTCTTTCTTTTTCCTTGGCAAACAGATTATATAAGAGGATTAACGTTCCCATCCTGCCTCATCTGATGCACAAGATGATGTACTTACCATACATAGGATGGATGGTGATGTACTTCTTCGCACAGATCGTATGGAGGGCGGGTTTTCGAGGCAGAACCAACGAAGCTCAAGCCCTCTGCTTCTATGAGGTTGCGGGTATGAACTTTGAGATGGTAAGCGGGTCTGACGCCACGCCAAGGGGGGTTCTGCTCGCATTGTACAAGACATTTTGACTATATCCTCCAGCCCATTGAATACCTGATATTCAAGGAATTAACTCTCTTTATATACACCCCTTATGAAGATTCTAAGCCTCTGATTGGTTGAAACTGCAGGCATGATATTCTGATTTGCTGATTGCTGGGCAATATTACAAAAAATATTGACCAGGCATAGTTCTCCTTGCGTTTGCAATGCAAAGATACAATGGATGCGAGTGAAGTTTACAATGGAAATGCGCAGTGAGACACGCACAGCCCCAGTCATTTTGACCAGCAGAAAAATATATTTTTTCACTATTTTTCATATATTTTTTCACTATTTCTTGATTTCTTGATGTAGTTTTTGGCTATTTTCTTAAAAAATAGTAAAAAAACTACTCTATTTTTTGTATATTTTTTCCATTTTCCCCAACGAGGTGCCTATTTTTTGACTAGTTTCATTAAAAAATAGTGGAAAAATAAAATATTTTTTAGCTATTTCTATTTTTTCACTATTTTCCCCAATTGTTTCTCTTTTTTATGCACTATTTTTAAACTATTTTTTCTTCTTTTACATGTTTTGACTATTTTCCTGCTATTTTTTGCACTTATCATAACATGTGAACCTATTTTTGTACTATTTTTTTGTCTTTTAAAAGTTAATCACTATTTTACTGCTATTTTTTACACTTAACATGTTAACATATTTTTTCGTTTTTAAAAGTTAATCACTATTTTCTTGCTATTTTTTGTACTTAACATGTTAACGTATTTTTTCGCTTTCAAATGTAATCACTATTTTCCTGCTATTTTTTGCACTTAACATGTTAACGTATTTTTTCGTTTTCAAAATGTAATCACTATTTTCCTGCTATTTTTTGCACTTAAAGCAGAACAAATTTGACCTATGATATCGTCTTTAAAAGTTAATCACTATTTTCTTGCTATTTTTTGCACTTAACATGTTAACCTATTTTTTCGTTTTCAAAAGTTAATGACTATTTTCCTGCTATTTTTTGCACTTAAAGCAGAACAAATGTATTTTATACTATTTTTTGGTCTTCAAATTTATTTCTGATATCAAAACAACTTGTAGCTCAGTTAGTGAGGTATCTGGACATGTTTCACAGGCGGTGGAGAAGAACATATTTGTTACAAATGTCTGAGCCTTTCTGTAAGACAAGGCTCTCGGTCCTTATTTTTTTAGAGAACAGGGAGCCGTTTTTTCCAGGACCAGAAACCATTCCCAAAATTAATGAAAATATGTATTCTTGTCAATTATTGTCAATTATTATCTTTTATTTGCTCATTGG
Organism: Strongylocentrotus droebachiensis; assembly: GCA_035222895.1. NCBI lineage: Eukaryota > Metazoa > Echinodermata > Echinoidea > Camarodonta > Strongylocentrotidae > Strongylocentrotus > Strongylocentrotus droebachiensis. Next base: position 16,758 of record JAVYIG010015517.1, on the reverse strand, counting down.
TCTATCAGTATACAATAAAGTAAACACTGCACAGCAGTGGTAGCACAGTACTCTCTGCCAAGGCATCGTTATACATAAAAATGAGCAAGAACTTAGAATAGAGATATAAGAACCTTTAAAAAAAACAAATCATGGCCACTATAATATAAGCGACTATGAATACAGCCAGCCCTAGTCATCCTTAAATGTAAAAATATGAATTTTCAAAATATCAATTACTGTACATTATGCAAGCACCAATTCACAATGTTTACTAAAAATGTGAGTATATATACAACATTGAATCATTAATAATTATGTGACATCACTAACATGGAAAACATATGATAATCACATAACTTTTCTTTCACCAGGCTAAAAGGTAATAGAAAACTCTCTTAACATTACTCTCATTTTTGTTTTAAAATAACATGCCAGTTGACATTTATTGTGTAAAAAAAGAAGGGCAGTCTGCCAAAAAGTGATGGTACGGTAGAAGAGGCTGCAGTGTCAACACTCAACAGAATTACAGAAGCAGAACTATTGACGAGCCTTCACTATGCTGCTAGCAATTTGAAATAAAGTTACCTAACAAATTCATAACAGTGACTGTTGAGAGTATATATGCTTCACGGCAAACGTCCCTCCAGACTGAATACGTTTAATCCTTTTCAAATATAGTGGTGAAAGTGTGCAACAAATGCATCATTTAACTCGACATCCATCCACACGCATACCTGATATATTCAATATATTGATGACACAGGTTTCTTATCTCTTTCTTTACCAATGAAATATTAGGATTACTTGCACCAGTAAAATGATCAGTAGAAGGACTGTATTGCTAAGGGCAAATTTGGAAATAAAAGCATGGTAGTATGCTGTTTTGCAAACACAATAATTGTTTATACAAAATACCTCATTAGAAAATTCTGTAAAACATTTAAAAAAGTAATCAATGCGACCATAATCAATCCTAACATTGTACCTAAAACCAACGGTGTAACTGTTTCTTTTGATACCTGGCCTGTACTTCCAGGAGGTGATTAGTACGCCATTTAATTTCAATCTCAAAACGTATACCGTTTTATCTTACGGCCATGAATATTTGGCAGATTCACATCATAATTTGGAAGCTTTAAACTACCAACAACAAAAATAGTAAAATACCATTCCAAATGGAATTATTAATCTGGAAGGATCTGTACTCTGATGCATTCCAGAACTATTTTAGTGATACGTTTATCAACTTTGTCAATCGAATTCAATTAACATGCCTCTTTATAGTTTCATTCATCATACATGATACATGACAACTGTTGCTTCATCCACCTTCTCATCACTATCAACATCCATTGCATCAGATATATGCAGATTGCTGCATAAAACTCTTTGACAGTTTCAAGGTAGGTGAGTGGTCCATGCATAGCAGTAGCTGCTGGATTTTTCTCTTCAATGTTGATGGCTTCTGCGTGCGAGCAAGAGCTTTTAACATCCATCTGTTTTGTACGCTGCTATGAATGCATCTTGTCTTGGAATCCTCATAGAGCGCGTGGAAGATGTCATCAATGCCCCCCCCCCCCCTCGTCAAGGATTGCTGCTTTTCAAAGGCGTTGGGATGGATGACGGCATACCAGGGCTGGCCGTTAACCTGAATTTGGATAAAAGAGTAAAATTAAAATCAGTAAAATACAGCAAAAGCAATATCCTAGTCAGAATGAATTTACTTTTGGATTAAAATCAAAGAGGATTTTGACCAGTGTGTTCCATGCATGTCGCGTTCTACTGCGATTGTGTAGTTAAAACAAGAGTACACATGCTCGATGTATGCCAATCTAACTATCGTAGCTGTACCCTGGACATATTACCAACAAATGAAAGAAGGAATTTTGAAAGTAATTCTTTAAGGAATTCTTTCCTGTTTTTTTTGGACCGTGTTATTTATTATTGCTTTTTCATAACTAATCTTAAATCAAGCAAACCATCATTTTAAAACCATGCCAAATTTTAGCTTTAATAGCTAGCTAACAGCTCAGGTGAATGAGACAAAATGCAATATGGCTAGGCAGTATTATTTTGAATTAAGAAAATCATGTTTAGTAAACCAGCAGTAGCTACTGCTGGTAGCACAATCACTCATCAGCATGACAATGACTGCGCCAAATAGAAATTATATTTTTGACTAGGATTAGGAAAAATGTTTCAATTTATGCTTTAAAAGGCTCCCGCTGACTATTGTTGACTATCTAAGACAAATGAATTATTATTTTAGATAATTTCATTGCCCCTAACAGTAACATCTATCTTATATCTTAGGCTTACGTCTTATTAATATTAATATAATAATCAATTCAAGTTTTTTTTCTTAACCAGATTTTTTGAATTTTGTATTGATTCCAAAACAATACTAATAATTTTTAAAAATACAGGCCTTTTTCATCTTGACATGATTCAATATATTTTCAATACATAGATTGTACGATTGATGAAACAAAAATGAAATCAGAGGAAACAAAAATGAAATCAGAGGAAACAAAAATGAAATCGCATTCCTAACATCAAATTACACACATGGGACTGAGTCTTGGGTACAATAACAAACAAACTCACCTTCAGTACTGCACGGTTTCTCCGCTCTTTTGCTTTGGATTTCATCCATTCTTCTTCATTTTTCTGTGTTTTCCTGGGGATATTTGATATATCAGCAGCTCATGTAAGTCTTTCATCCATGATGAAAACGCCAGAAAATTAGGTATTTCGAGACGCGAATAGTACAGACGAATCTGGGGAATCTGGGTGGTGGATATCGTGCTCGTTAAGCCCATAGTCTAGTCATAGAGCGCGCCAGCTAGGCTATAGCGCTCGCACACGTTATAATATAGGCGATTTGCATGCTATGCGCGCGCGCAATACAAAGATTGTACGTTGAATTTGAACGCAAAGACGTAGGTTGATGAACGTTCTCATCTAAAAAATCTACAGATTAATCATTTGATTAGTTGCAGCTAAAAAAAAAATCTGTCGCTCATTGTGTTTGAAAAAAATTAAATCGTTATAAAACCTGAAAAAATACCGGCATTTTTCCTTCGAAAATATAATAAACAAATACTTATCTGTGGTTTTATGTAAGTGTTGATGAACAACGCATGCGCAGTATTACCATAAAATAACAGTACAGCGGGAAGTTCGATTAATGAGTTACGATATCCTCATCAAATCATCCGAAAGTCATTGAGATATAGGCCTATATATAGGTCTAGTTTTCCCCAAGAGAAGCGATTGAGTATGTGATCATGTGATTAATGTCTTCCAGTACTGCAGTAATGATATTCCCGTGAACCGATCGCGAGCAAGCAAGAAACCAGTCAGATACAGCGATGATAAGTTGAACTTTGAAGGTGAGTATTATAGTGCATGCCGAGTGCATGATTCTGAGACGACCATGGCGTTGGTTGGCCGTTACGCAATACCAATACTGACTGACTCTGAGTATTTTAAATTCTAGAATCTAGGTTAAAAGTTGTTAGATGTGAAATCCATGGGTACAGGTTCTGAAAATAACCTAGGGATGATATTTACTTCGAAATTGGGTGAGAAATAGTGAGATATTGACTTAATAAAGATCGGTAAATTTTACTGCATTTCATTCCGAAAAAAACAAGGGTCCATGCGCATGCAGAACGCAGAAGGCAGAAATCCCAATTTTTTATTTTACTTTTTAAAGTTAATTTTTATCAAATTTGTAATAGATACACCAGTTTACGGTTGTATCAGTGCGCATGCGCAGACATGGGCGCCATTTTAAATGGCGAGTAAACAAAGCCAATGACCTAGTCCTAGACAGTAGGGGAGCTGGTCATAGAATGAGGATCGTCCTCATAAACGCAGACAAAATGTGACCTGAAAAAAAAGGGTTGCATTTTCGAGGACGTTTTTTTTTTCATCGGCGCTCTGGGGGTTTAATGTTACTGAACGGCCTGCTGGCGATGCCAAAAATGGATTCCCAGGGTGAAAATAACCCTAGTTCACCGTCTACTTTTATGGGTTGTCCGTCTTCCCAAAGATTGCTCATAATGTGAAGGTCTGTACAAAGTCAATGTAAAATGCATCAAGAAAATCATTGCAGAATCCGTTTTTTGCCAAAAATATGAAACGTCTGCGAAAATGCAGATGGTCCTTATTTTTGAGGACGCATCGGTCCGTGTTTATGAAGACGATCCTTATTCTCGGACCAGCGCCCCTACTGCTAGAGGTCATTTGGTTTGTGCGTAAATTAAGATTGCGCCCATGCAAATTATGATGTGAGCGCCCAGCGCAGCGCGCAGGCAGTGATGTTATCATAATTTGCATGGGCGCAATCTTAATTACGCACAAAATGCCACAAACCACTGACCTCTAGAGGTCATTGGATTTGTTTACTCGTCAATTCAAATGGCGCACATGCACAACCGTAAACTGGTGTATTAAAATGTGTTTTTTTGATATCATTGAAAGGTCTATGTTATAATCGTATCACTCAGTTAACTTATAAAAAAAAGTTATATCAATAAAAATAATCATCAATTATCAGTCTGACTTTTACAGTTTTACTTTTAGTTTTTACTAAAACTTTTAGACTTTTTTAATTACAGTTTTACTTAGATCCAACCTCTAGAACGTCTAGTCTAAAGGACCTGTACTGTTACTAATTACTAAGCCTATATATTTCTAATACTAGATAGAGTCTACATGTAGTAGCTAGTAGACTATCCCGTCTGTATTTTGTAAAATAATTTAAAAATCATATAAATTTTTTTTTCCCTCTAGAATATGCATGCACCCGTCGTGTTCACACAGTTAAACTGGATAAGGTGAAGAGCTAGTATAGAGGTTGGTCTTCAGCATCGAAGTTCGGACGGTGGCCGGAGGATGAGGATCGATGGATGGGAGGCGTACGATGAGGCTAAGAAGACGTGGTAGCTTGGCCTACTCTGTTGTCATGCTTGAAAGGACCTGTAAGTTATAGATTTGTATGCCTCTGCCTACCAAAGGTGGGTGCCGGAGCTGAGGCAATAATGGCCCAAATTCACAAAGGATGTTCTAATTTAACCCATGGTTTAAACCCTCATTTACATAACCCATGGTTTAAAATTATCGCAAATTAAGCGCAGACTTGCGTGCGTCTAATAAATGGACCTCCGACTGTGTCACGCTTATTTTGGGCTAAATTTAGACCATGTGTCATGTAACTATTCCATGGGTTAAAATCAAACCTCCTTGTGTTTATTTATGAATTATTCGGGCCATTTTGTTTCGTGTTGCTGCATGTCTGTCCGTCCGTCGTGTTTTCATTGTTGCGATAAATTAAGAAGCAATTGACGGATCAAATTCAAACCTGGCTCATCTATGTATTTATATCATGGAAGTAACGATGATCTGATTAGATTTGAGGTCACAAGGTCATTGTACACATTAGAATGGAATGGTTCTTGCAATAACTTGTTAACCATTTGACAGATCAATTTAAATCTTGGTTCATGTATGCGTGTGCAAGTGACGATCTAATTAGATTTTGTGTTCAAGAGGTCTGGTCAAAGGTCACAGAGGTCATTTTTTAAAGTTCTCATTCTTTCATAAAATTTCAGTTTCACTTCTCAAATTCAAACTTGACACATATACTAAAGTAAAAAACATCTAATTCCATGTAACTAAATATCACAAAAATATATCAATGATAAGTAAAACATAATACCAAATGATTTTATTATATTTTTATATCATTGATATGTCGTATCAGTTATCACATTCATCTTAAAGATCTCTAGTATCCCGTTCATGCATGCCTTTTTTCCAGGATATATTTTCTAAAATGATTTAAATCATATACATTTTTGTTTTCTTTTCTAGAATATGCACTCATCGTGTTCAGTCACACTGGATAATGGGAAGAGGGTGGTTTTGAGCAGCGAAGTTCGGCAGGTGGCAGGAGGATGAAGATTGATGAATGGGAGGCCTACGATGAGGCTAACAAGAAGTGGTACTCTGTTGCCTTGCTTGAAAGGACCTGTAAGTTGTACACTTTTTAATGTTAAATAATCGCCTTTGTTGAAAATAAAACTCTTCTCCAGATTAAATGGAGACTTTAACTTAGTTTGCATGTCATCTATTAAAGTCTTTAATATTACTCTGTTACCTGTCAAGACTCAAGATTGACTTATGTGAAATCCTATACTTTTCAAAAAGCTCTTCTTTTATGGCTGTTTTATGGGCAGCATCCAGAGAACTTTCCTATCATTCTATTTCTGAGCATCGTGTTGTTTGAGCCAACAGTAACATGTCATGCTGCTCTTGGCAATTCTGATAAGCATCACTAATAATTCTTAATATTTTTGTTCTGTTTATGTTTATATCTTTCAGCAATTCATTGCGAGAAGATCGAAGGGGGCCGGACACAAATCAGCTGAATTTTGGCAGGCTCTGAGAGTAAAGATGGAGGGAATCAAATATAAGGCTAAAAACATGTTAATCTTCTTCAGAATACACAAAGTAGATTACAACCAAACTTGGCAGGAGTCATCCCTTAAAACTAAGTAAGGGGATCTTAATTTGTTCAAGTGGGGGGGGGGGGGGGTGCACCAGGGGGGCCCAGAAAAACAAAAAAGCCAAATCAACATTGTCTTCTTGAAAAAGCATAATTGTGTGTGAACAGTATCTCAATTTACTGAACAAAATTACAAAAGTGCCCAGCTTGCATGCTCAGGTAAGCACAAGACCCACAGGTCTCTAGTCTTACTTTTTTGCTTTTCATCTTTAAGTGTTTGTGTATTGGAGGGGGGGGGGGGGGGTAAAGTATAGTGTCCATCAATGTTATTTATTGTTTTTTGTTTATCAACTGCCAAACAATAGCTGCCTTCTGCATCAGTGTGTTAAAGGCCCACTGCACTACTTGTAGCTACTTGCGCCCTCTATATAACAAACAATGCCTACTCGGTGACCATTGGTCCCTCATGATCCTCTTTTTCTTATGTTAACTGAGAGCCGAGTTGATGAGATAACCACCTGTCCAGTGACCTTGCAGGGTAGTCTAATCCCTCCTGTAAACTACGGCAGATAAGCTTTAATAGGTGTACTTTTCATATATTTAATTATATTCAGGGCAAATATTAACCTTGCCTTTCAGTAGCCATATTACTTGTATAGTGATGCATCGATATATGCACAATATTGGATTTTTTGTTGTATGTGCCAAACAGGTTGGTGGACTGCATGTTTGGTATTTATGATACATTTTTATGTATATTTATTTAATTTAACAGAAACCTATCTATCACATACAGTCAACTCTCGGCTGCCTAAGTCGAATTTGCATAAGATGAATGCAGGCCTAAGTCGAAGGTGTTATGTTAGTCTTTTCTTTTTATTTTCCATTGTTTTGACCTTGCATTAGTCAGATCTGGACACTTAACGTAAAAAGAATATTTGTATACCACTGTTTTTAGAATTCTTACCCAAGATTCCAGCATTAGTACTAATTAGTACCAGCGGTGACTGATTTCATAACCCACTGATTGAGCCCATGAAAATTATACAAATTTCATTTATCTATGCGCCCAATACTTTGTAGTCTAATAATTATTTTCCTGGCTGTATATTGTATATTATATACACTGTATTACTGTAACTATTATTTGCCGAAGATAAACCGTTTCTTTTTTATATGAACTATGTGCTACAATTCCCTTGCCTTTCAGTTTATTAGGATGCACATTTTTTTTTCTACATTTCTTTTTTTATTTTTGTATATATATATATTTTTTTTTAAATATTTTTTATATTTAGGATAAAATAATATCTCGACATCAGCCAAATTTTCAGGCATCTTCTTGTGTAGGGTCCATGCTTTTTCCATGATCAGCTGTACAAATTCATTGATGTATATACCATTAAACTGTATATATTTTAATAATTTCTTTCAATTCTTGTTTTTTCTATAAATTCCACTAATCTGAAATGTGTGTGTATTGTCAGCTCTTTTTTAGGGTTGATGTGATTGTGAGAGGGTTAAAGATAATGATATAGAGGGTGTATTGTGATGGTGACTGCAGTGTGCCACAACTGTTACAAGACATTTGAAAAATATGTACATATTTTGTTTATTTCTATTTTTCAGCTATTTTAAGCGGATCCCATAACATCTAAGCTGGATATATTTCTAAGATATTTTTTTTCTATTTCCCATATATTTCTTCCTATTTACTTGCTAATTTTTGGGGTAACAAAATAGTGAGAAAATATATTTTTTATATATTTTTATACGGGTTTAGACTTTTATTTCGTATATTTTCTGTATATTTTACTATTTCTTCGCTTTTTTGAAGCGTTCCAAAACATATAGGCTAAAAATATATTTTGTTGCTATTTTTTTGCTATTTTTAATCTATTTCTGTACTATTTTCCATCTATTTTTTTAGAGAGAAGAAATAGTGAGAAAATATATTTTTCATATATTTTTTCTACAGTTTTCGACAAATTTATTTCATATATTTTCTGTATATTTTTCTATTTTTACGCTATTTTTAAAGCGTTCCAAAACTGTGGCCTAAAAATATATTTTTTTGCTATTTTTCTTCTATTTTCAATCTATTTCTGGACTATTTTCAATCTATTTCTGGACTATTTTCCATCTATTTTGGGGGAAAATAAATAGTGAGAAAATATATTTTCTTGGTCTATTTTTCATATATTTTTTATATAGTTTTAGACTATTTTATTTCGACTGGGGAGTGCTCTCAGATAGGTTTAAATTTCCTTTGACTCTTTAATACTTTGACGGCATATTTTTGAGAATTGACACAAGGATGCGACATATAAACAGATATTGACTGCATATTTCAGGTCATGGTTAAAAGTATAGCTCCTAATAGTGATCTATTTCGTCTACTCTACTTCGTCTCGGGGCACAGTACAGTTTCAAGAACACCTTGGGCAATAGTTTTAACCGTTCCCCTCGAAGCAGGCAATATTTACGTTGAAAGGGTTGTCATGGAGCTAATCAAGACTGGAAATGAGTAATCTTGCAAAGCCATTGTGTTGCACAAAGCAATCCTCACCTCAATTGGTGTCTATTGTTTTATGCAAAAAGGCATGTGTGGCAAACGAGCGATTGTGCAGAGAGGGAGGAAAGCAACTAAAATGTTAGGAATGTATATTTATACAAGGACTGGAAACTTGTCAAAATGTCTGTACTTCTATCGTGGCATCCCCCTTCATTTCTGTTTCATTTCTGTTTCATTTCTTTTCAAATTCATTCACCCTTTTCACATTCCTCTATACAGGATGCAGAAAATTAGTACGAGGATACCGTATGCTGCGTACATCATTTATAGGGCATTGTATATTCCCGTTATTGGAAGGATCACACGGTTTATCTGCTCCAAATTCATGCATTATATGGGTCTTCGAGGGAGGACAACAGAGGCGCAGGCCTTGGGTATCTACGAAGTGTACAACATGGAATTTAGTGTGGTAAGAAGATGGTGTTAGACGCCTACGGTAGTCTGTTTCAGTGTTACTTCTCGTGGCTTCCTTTTGTTTGGTTTCTTTGTCTTGTTTTGTTTTTATACTCAAACAGGCCTAGTGCAGCATGGAGTCATTGTGGTTTATCCTCAAGTTCTCCACCAAGGTGTTAAATGTGTATTTACTTTATTTATTTATTCATGATTTCTTTTAACAAGGAAGTTTTATTCAGTTTCATTCAATGCCAGTGGACCTGCTTTTCAAGAAAGGCTGCCTATTAACAATAACATCATAAAAACATAAATATAATAATACCATCATTAGCAATTGTACATACATTTGAAATATCCAATTAAACATATATCTTTTAAAAAGAACACTATTTGAATCATACAATATTTATTATCAATTATTATAAAAGACAAAAAAAGAAAGAATCATTACACTAACAAAATCATGCCTAAAACAAAAACAAAATAAATAGATTTAAGCTTGATTTAAAAAAATTTGCTCACATTCTTCTTTCTTTTCTTCAGATAGGAATATTTGGTCACATGGTCTACTAATTTTTATTTTCGAAAGATATACCTCAAAGTCGATTTGATTCTTGGTTGTCTTTGCATGCTGTACTGAACACTTTCAACTAATCTACGTAAAGCTTAAGACTGGCAACATCTTGCTCCATTTGTTTTCCTAAATATTGATACTAATTTCATATTGTGAGTTAGTTTTATGCCCTTATATCTCATATGTGATCCAACATTTTTTCCACCATCAATTGCTCTACGGTTGCTTATGCTACGGTCACAAAGGTTTGTACGAATGATAATTTCGTACGAATCTCCGTCTTTGCATTGTCTTCCTGAATTTCCATTGTCTGAAAATCGTTCGTACGGCGTTCGTAGCAGCTCGTAATGGCATTTGTGACTGAGGCTTTAGCTAAGGTAGCCTTTACCAAATATTTACTTGTACATGTAACTTCTTTTATATCTCTGCCTACAGTTTGCTCAAAATTTGATGAGAATAGCTGAAAGGAAACTGCCGGTCCTGCTTTTCTTCTCCCTCAATGATACCGTCGTCGAATCGGAACTCCTCCAAGAAAATATAGACGTTCTGGGGATTCCAGACGCAGATATCAAAGACTACGATGATAACGGACAATCAGGATCCATTTACAGAGGTAAAATTGTAAAATTGGCAAATCATGGATAGGGGGGAAATGTGTACTTTCAATTTTTACTCTAAGTGTAACATTTGTGGACCAAAATAGCATGATGTTTAAATATGCTATCCAATAATATATTTTGAGTATTGCCCAAGAGAGAAGATACTTGAGAGAAAAACAGGAATCAGTGATATTTTTGTGCTTGACAAACTGGAGAGTTGTCCGTGTATACATCACAATCCTCTGATCAAATTGCCAATTTGATATTTGCATAGATTCAGTGGTCTCAAATTTCAAACATCTATAACTCTCTTATTATTGGTCTGATTAACATCAAACATTCAGGCTTTTCAGCGTTCTGTTGCTCTTATTTTTCTGCTTGCATACAAATGAAATTATCACTAAGGTTTCATTGCCCTTAAAGTGTCTGGACACACAACCCCCCCCCCCCAAAAAAAAAAAAAAAAAAAAATAGAGTTTTGATAAGATAACACTGCTAAAATTGGGTTTGGAGTTCAAAGAACACCAAGTAAAAACAAAGTCCACAGGGTCTAATATAGGCAGTCTTTAACAGATTTAATCAAAGCTGGTCAGTAGCAGTTCTAGATCAACGAAGGCTTAGGGGCTAAAGCCCCCCCTTCCCAAATAGCACTGATTACAAATGAATTTAAGTGAGGCATGTGTAGAAAATGACTCTGGAAGAACCCCAATGCCCCGGCCACCCCCAAGCACCCCTCCCTAAAGCCCCCTTCCCAAATAATACTGATTACAAATGAATTTAAGTGAGGCATGGGTAGAAAATGACTCTGGAAGAACCCCAACTTGTAAATGAAATGTGAATCCTTACACAGATGGGACCTTAAGGAGAGTGGTGCGCTTTGCTGCCGGGACACATCGGCTTCAGTTCACCAATCCGGAGAGAACTACCGCGGAGATCGTCTCTCTGCTCGACGCTTTAGGGAGAAGATGATGATGCTTGGCTGCAGGTTGAGGGACACACTAAGGGTGCATTCAAGCGATTTTTTTAAAGCTAGAATCTCAAATCAAAACGCCGTTAAAAACATGGTTACCACGTGAGAGCGTTCAAGCAATTTTTCATCATCGCTGATTCTCGCTCATTTCAAGCCCAGCCACTGCTCATTGAATCATGATTGAGATCTCCGTTCGTTCAAGCAAATTTTAGCAACCGTGATGCTGGACAATTCAAAACGCATCTTTTTCAGCGTTTCATGTTTGTGTATTTAAACACATTTGATTTTACAACCGACAAAAATCGCTTGACCGCAACCGTGTTTTAAACTAAACGTCTTTGAAAACTGTGATTCCAGGCTGAAAAAGTGTTGATTGAATGCACCCTAAATGAAAGGAATAGTAATGATAGTCTGTAATTCACACAAGACGATAGGTCAATGAAATCTGTTTATCCATCTATGTCCCATAACTCCCATAGCTTGAAGGCTGTTAGGGTGACAATGAAATGGACCTTTAGACATGGGTTCTCCATAACTTTCCGACTTCAGCTGTTCTAGTTAGCTTCTCAAATGATATTCCCATCCACTGCTTGATGTTATCAGTCCATGTCCTTGTCGGACTGCCCCTCTTTCCTCTCTCATAAAGTTCCTCTTTGCAAGATGGTGTTTGCCCTGCAGTCTGAATGTGGACTGCGGTCCAGACTTTGAGAAGCCCTGGTCTAGACAATTACTTTCAAAATTTCATCTCACGACCAGATCTCAAGTTCATCTTTAATTTAAGCACGTAACTATGTGCTAATGATAGAGGATTCATGTCATACTGTAAAAAACAAACAGGAGCTGAGGAAAGATAAGTTGTTCTCCCATTTTACATTTACCAATACTACTTTTCTGCCTTTCTGCAGTGATCCGTGGTGTAATTCCAGGATGATTTTGAAGAATTGAAGATACACCAACAACATGGTGGCCTGCACTTCAACAGGAGAAGAAGAATTGGAGATGGTGCACCTTTACCTCGGCATCCGATGAACTAAAATCAGTGATTTCCGGTATAAGTAGCCATTTTAATCAACATCTTTACGACGCACAAGTACATAGGTTCATAAACAATCTGCTTTGCCACTAGCAATTGTTGAAACGGAATGGTGTACCGGTACTACCAATTTTTTTATTTTTATTACATTACTGTAATTATTGTACACCTGGATGACATCTTTATTATACTTCATAAACCGATGTTTCAAGTTATTGATTTATATATATATATATATTGGTATCCATCAATTATGCAAAAGATTTATTGTATCCTTCTGTGAAATATGTTTTGTGAACTGAAAAGTATTGATAAACATCATTGAAATATAAACAATGTTGTTGAAACAATTTTTACTTAAATTAAAATATTTTATCAAAATCGATGTCTTCCTATGCTATGTTTGGCCAAGCCTTTATTCTGAAAATCAGAAATGTCAAGACAAGGTAAACAAGACAAGGTAAACTACCTTTGTGTGCAATATGTGAAGACTTTGCATGTTCAATGGTGAATGGAGAGATTCAATTTTATGGTGGTAAAAAAAGAGCCCCTCTAACCAAAAATATTGCTGTTTACAATGATAGCCACCATGCATGCTCTCCAGTCTGTGTGCTTTGAGATACAAAGTGTGCTACCCTAATACCTCAGTCACATTATAAGAATTTATGAAGTTTTGAAATTGTAAACGATCAAACACGAACTGTGTTGATAAAGTAATAGATTTGTCATATATGAAGTTTGTAATAACATAATTGCAGTTATTATATCTAAAGTACATAGAAAACAAATATTTATATACAAAAAAAAGTATGAAGTTTGTTTAAGTTTTTTATTTTTATTACAGAGCAAATTGGGGAGGACCTTAAAATATGCATCATACAGTTGCCAAGTTATATATTTCATTACAACTTCAAATATTCACTAGTTTTTTGTTACATTTTGTCAAAATTTAAATCATTTTTTCTTCTTTTTGGTCTCTCTAAATTTTCTTCTTCTAACTTATAAGCTCCATAATTTCAGGGGGGACATTCTTTAGATATTGCTATAAAAATGAAACAATTTTTGTTGTTGAAATTTATACAAATTGTTTTCATGATTACAGACAGGTGGGAATGGGCATTTAAACAAAATATGTATACACCATTCAAACTTTCTGGGGAGTGTCCCCATTATAATAATTGCCAGCAGTAGAAAATTGTATGGCATTATCCAATGTGCGTGTGTGCTTTGATAAAATTGAATATATACCCTATATCTTGTGAGAAGGAGACATAATTATATGAGAACATGATTATAATATTAACCTAATTAGAGAAGAGCTCAGGTTTCTTATTTTGTTCTCTATCTCGTTATTTTTCTTAGACTTTTCAGTTGAGTTCTAAAGAGTGAATGTGAATTTGGAAGAGGGGGGGGGGGGGAGGGGGAGGGTGTGTGAGAGATAGTAACAAAAAGGAGAATGAGGAATGGAGGGGGGAGGGGGAAGAGGAAAAGAGGAAGAAAGTTGCAGAGAGAGGACAACAAATGGGGACAGATTGATAGAGGGACAGAACTTCATCAAACTTGCCTGGACGTAACAAAATTACCCAGAGAAAAATAAACACCAACATGCCTTTACCTTCGGAGCCCATTTGCGGTCCACGCCTTGCGGTCTACATCTAAATAATAACAACATAAAGCAAATAACACACAAAATGTGAAAATATCTAACGTTTTTTTGTTAGTTTTATTAATATAAATACAGTATAAAAAAGCAAGTAAGTACAAATCTGATTCCAAAGCAATTATTAGAAAGTCTGTATAAAAAGATCAAATGCAAAAATATGTGTTATAAAAACCTGAAACTCGTTATAACCAAGACATTGTGCCATGAAATTACCTTAATCAGTGTTTAAAAAAAGAAGAGAACAATATAAAGAGCTGGGAGCAGCAATAGTATGTTATCGCACCAGAGTTCTTTACAAGGAGTTTCCACTGTGATAATACTGATAATAATAATATGATGTATATATCACAGAATGTTGACACTATCAGTGCTCCAAGACTTGTGTTTTTAATACAACTTTGTAAAAAGTTACATAATAATTTTCAACTTATTGTTAGGACTGCACTTTTGTTGGAAACTGGAAAGAGTTAAAAGCTTTAAAGCCCCTCTTCACTAGTTTGGCATGGAGGGATTAGACCTCACTGCAAGGTCACTGGCAGGTGGTTATCTCATCAAAACAGCTCTCAATTAACATAAGAAAAAAGGGGATCATGGGGGACCAATGGTCATTGATAAGCCATTGTTTGCTATATAGAGGGCGCAAGTAGCTATACGTATTGCAGTGGGGCTTTAAGATTAGGGTTAGGTTCAGAGTTTCAAGCAAGGAATCTGGCGAGTGTAAAATTTGACATCCAGCAACTATCGCCAAAGCCTGTGTCGTACAACCAATCTATCACAACAGTTCTCTCTTAAAGGCCCACTGCACTACTTATAGCTACTTGTTCCCTCTTTATAGCAAACAATGCCTAATCGATGACCATTGGTCCTCCATGATCCTCTTTTTCTTTAAGTGAGAGTTGATTTGATGAGATAACCACCTGTCAGTGACCTTGCAGGGTGGTCTAATCCCTATTGTAAAAAAGCGAAACTGAACTGATGAACTCCCTGCACTAGCCTACTGCTTATTGCACAGCGCTATCTCATGATCAACTTGCCAACAGTGGGTAACCCAATATACCTAGGAATTGATGCAAGTACCAATATACTGCTACAGGTGACCCGAGAAGGTGCTAGAGGGAATTTAGCGGTTGTTCTTCTAGCAATGTATGGCATAAATAGACATAAAATTCAGGCATTCCCTTGGCCAATATTCTACCCTATCACTCACAAACAGTATTTATATCATATATCTATATATAAAATATATATATACCGGTATATAAAAAAAAACATCACAAATATTTCCTTTAATTTCAGTGCTCTTAATTTCAGTGCTCTTCTCCAATCTCACACGTATGTTAAACGTTCACTATGCAAATCCGAGCTAATTTCCGTAAGAACTGTGCAACATTATGTTATTTTTAACAGTGGGGCAATATCAGTCAGTCATTTTAAATTCTGTATATATTTTACTTCCTATGCAATTTTAAATTATGCTTGTACACATTATATTTTATTCCATTTTTCCTGATCTCATGTTGTTATTGTATACTTGCATTATACTTGCACTGTAAAAGCATGTACAATTCAGTCTATGAATGCCATGCATGTCTTTAATAAACCTTGATTGAATTGAAATGAATTGATTTCAATGATAGAGCATGCATCAAATGCCATGGATGGTAACAGGCTGTATGTCGACATTGCAACAAAAACTGACGCACCATGTGCAATACTTTTTTCTCTTTCTGCTCAGTTTGTGTATCTGGTATATCTTAGATGCTATTAATAATAATAATATTTATAAAGCGCACATATCTATTCTAAAAGACTGCTCAAGGTGCTCTGTACAATATCAAAATAATTGTACAATATTAAAACCACAACATAAACACATGGTGCTTAAGTTTCTTCTTAAATATTTCAATTGATAATGATTGCCTTATTTGTAAAGTGTTTCATAATTTGGGTGCAATGTTAGCAAAAGCCATGTCCCCCGATTCATTACTGGCTTTGGATGTGCATAACTGGAGCTTTGCATACAACTGAGCCGTGATATAGAAGATGGAAGATTCAGTTATAGATATATACAATTAAATGGGGATGAATATTTTGGGCATCTATAATAGGAACCTGTTCATTAAGACCACCTGCCTATAAAGATCCAGTTTCTTGTGTCTCTTGAGCGGACTTTACAATATATCGGGGTAACTTCCTACAAAGTGGGCCTTTACATATAGGTTTCACTGTACTTAATGCTACGGTCACAAAGGTTCGTACGAACGATAATTTCGTATGAATCTCCCCGTTTTTCCATTATCTTCCCAAATTTCCATTGTCTGAAAATCGTTCGTACAGCGTTCGTAGCAGTTCGTAATGGCATTTGTGACCGAGACTTTAGATCCATATCGCGATAATCCTGGGCCCCCATTTCACAAAACTTGTCATCAGTGACAAATGACAGTGTTTGTTA
>JAVYIG010015516.1:0-35579 GCA_035222895.1 Strongylocentrotus droebachiensis | reverse complement strand
CATGAAAACAACTGCTAAATTTCTTCCAGAATTGCATTTGTACACTGACAGAAAATGTTTGGTCCATAGAGTAACTTCTATTCTTTTTTCAATTTTGTTAAAGCTGTCATGATCACTCTCTGCTCCAATTATATCCTTTCCAGGAGTCCTAGTCCATACATCGTTTTATGCATGTTTTAAACCAAGTTGAGACTATTTCAAAGACCATGCTAAATTTTATGCAATTTTATAAAATATATACATAAACAAGTTTCCTCTTTCCATTGAACTGTTTAACTGGAATTTCATCTTTTGATTAATGGTGGCAGCAGTGGAATATATAAACATACATATATATTCAAGGAGAGATTTTTATGACACAGTATACAAGCACACTCATTCATAGTTCAAATTCATGAAGCACCATATTATTACAGTCAATCCATGGTCTCGTAGTTTTCATTTTTTGATGATTTTTGTTTCTGTTTTTTGTTTTAATGAAATAATGGAATAAATACTTAGGTCATGTGGGGACATATTGCATGGAAACAGCCACAATTGGATTGGTACTTAATAAATAACTTTTATTTGAATTCATCTTCAAGGTGTGATGCCTCCAGATGAAGACCACGCCCCAGTATATAACTCGATCTATACCAATGTAGTGGCCCAGATGGCCCTGCGTCACCCATACTACGCAGTCTCACTTCTTGGCCAGGAGCTGCGGACACCTGGTCCCAGATCGCAGACAACATGTATATCCTCTATGATGAGGAATACGATTATCATCTAGATTTTGAAGGCTAAAGAAGAGGTATGAATGTTTGGGTTGGCTCTTTGGTAGGAGGGAGGGGGTGCCTTGTTGTATATGAATCGTTGTTAAAGGCAGGCGCGGATCCAGGATTTCTTAGGGGAGGGGACCCAACTTTCTTCATTTTTGTTTGCTCCCGAAAATTGGAAAATCGCGCCGGCCGAAAAGTCGCTCAGTGGGGGGGGGGGGGGGGTAGTGAGCACAATTTTTTTTTTTTTTTTTTTTTTTGCTCCGAAAATTTGAAAATCGCTCAGTGGGGGGGGGGGGGGGGGGGGGGGGAGGGGGGGGGGGGGTAGTGAGCACATTTTTTTAATTTTTTTTTGGTCCTCGAAAATTTTTCAATTTGCAACCCCCCCCCCCCTTGAGCGCCAGGGGGGGGGGGGGCCCAACCCCCCAAAAGGTAAAAATCACGTGATTTTACATGATTTTTTTCTCAAGGGGGGGGGGGGGGGGGCCCGGGCCCCCCGGCCCCCCCCCCCCCCCTGGATCCGCCACTGGTTAAAGGAACGGGCGCATTGCCAGACCATTGTGAATCGGGGAGGCTTGTCAAACCTAATGTGCAGACAGGCTTGCTGAATATTTCACCGGTGCCTCAAAAAATTAACAATAAGCTGAAGGACTTTTGTAAGATAATTGTTGGGCGACCATTTTATCAATTATTTCAAAGATCTGTCTTCTCCTAATTTCTTAATTCCTGTCAGATTGAAATTTTGATGGGAATAGTTTGGTTTGTTGAGATTTTCACCTAATGACTTTATTCACTGAAAGAGCACATTAGAATCGATTTTATGGAAAATGTAAAGTCTGAAAAATACGGAACAGTTAAATCTAATAGACCTTTACAAATCCACACCCGCCCACACACAAACACATGCACACACGCGCGCGCACTGCACAAACACACACAGCTAGGGTGAGGCGTGGGGGTGATACCCCTAGGCATCAGGGGCGGGTTCCTAGAAACCGTCATAAGTCTAACTTCTTGACTATCCCATTGAAACGCGTGTTAATTCTATAACACACGTTTTCAATGGGATAGTCAAGAAGTTAGACTTATGACGGTTTCTAGGAACCCGCCCCTGAATCCCAGACTTGAGTAAAAATGTGTAATCAAATTAAATGATCTCATTAATGTGGAAAAATCATTGACTACTTGAAAATAGTTCAACATAATAGAATTACTAGATCAGTAGAGATTTATTAAACTGTAACTCTAAAACACAATAACAATGTGTTGGTGCGGTTATTTGACCTGACTGCTAAGAAAGCATAAATGCTTGTAAGTAAGCAACCAGACGACCGACGGCTTTAGGTCCTCTCCGAGGGACCTGGTAATGAGGATTAATGCCTTACCAAAGGGCACTAGCGCATCGACTTGGTTTCGAACCCGGGTCACCGGATCACGAGACCACTGCTCTACCGACTGATCTATCGCCCCACCTCAATTACAAAATATAGCCATGTTTATTGCAATACATTAAACTACGAATAATTGGGAACCTACACATTATATGAAAGGCGGAAGGAGATAAATGTAAGGCACATTACACTATTTACATTTATTTAATGGGGCTATACAGTATAAGGTATAGCCGCCTGAAACATTGACATGCAAACATTCTTGTCAATTCATATTACAATAAATGAATAAGAATGAAATATTAAATCATGTTTAAAATTGAACTATAATGAATTCAACCATGTATAGTTACTCATGTTTCCAGCAAAATAGACTTACGTGTAAAGTAACGACGTACGTCATTCTCCATAATATTGTCAATGCATACAAAATAACCAGTTTCAGTAAACAATATTTGGCGTCTAAACAATATACCACTTGCACTGAACGGAATAATTGATATTGATAGATCATGTCTGAAATGAATCAATACAACAACTTTTATTAATACCGCCACAGCAATAACATCAACAAGATAATAACAACACCAACAACAAGTATTATTAATAGTAACTACTACTACTTCTACTACCGGAAAACTATACTACTATCGTTACTAGTTTATAAGTTTAGCTTCTTCGCATAATGCGGAAATGTCTCAGTGCACGTTTACAATATTTACAAAGATTGCAGAAAGCATTCCGAAAAGTTAAGCTTAAAGATGAAGTTGAGTTCTGGTCATGCGATTGCATTGTGAAAGAAACAGTGTGGAATTGACCAGAAAAGGTTGATCATCTAGCATATAAGAATTTGTGTGTATTGCAAGGTTCTGGAATCATCAAAATGATAAGAAATTTGGCCAAGTCTTAGTAGAGTTACAAACACTGTACACAGAATGATGTATATGGGACTACACGAACACGTGGCGTAAAAATCCTACTCCGAGTTTTACGATGTTACATGACATATTTAGAATATGAAGGCATTTGAAGAGCCATGCTTTTCAGGGAACATGTCTTATCTGATGTTCTTCCACACTTGCATAATAAGAATTGATAACGCTCACAGATTATGTTTTACCTCTTCCCAGAACTCAACCTTCTCTTTTAATGCTTCGTAAATAACACTAAATAATGTTCTTTTATCGACTTTAATAGTATAATCACGAGTTGAACTTGTAGGAAAATTATCTGCTTGGATAAATGACATTCATATACAAACACACTCCTTTGTATTGGCACCGATCATTTGGCTACATTATTTACAAATTATATACAGACAAAATTAACAACTCATATATATATAGCAGACAAAATAGTTTTCCTTTCCCAATTAAGATTTAAACACAATACAAACAAACCATTTAAGTAACACATGCAAGAGTTCATACACAAACTGTATTAGACAACACAAGAATACAGCGTTGTATTTGTGAATGAATTGTGGTCTCAATTTGTCCTCTTTACAAGGGCCATGAAGGATCCATGACTAGATAAAATACTCAATAGTCTGTTTGTGGATATATTTGAGAAAGATTTACCGTATTAAAACTCTTGTTTGTATGAAATCACATTAGAACTGGTACTGAAATTATCGCTAGCTTGCACATCTCAATTATATATCAATATTGAGTTGTATCCACGTTTATTAATATCAAAGTAAAGAAACATTGGGAATTTCGGGAGGAGAACACTATGTTTGTTTTGAATTTGTTTTTTCTTTCATTTGCTCGTTCGTTTGTTCTTTGTATACATTCATTTACTTTTTTCATTATTCAATTTCTTTCCGGTTTATTCTCTAAAATATACGTTTGATTTTAAGTCCACCAATTACTGCCATTTCTTCATATTTTTCGTCAGTGTTTTAATTGTACAATATCTTTGTATATACATCCAAAGCTGTCATTCAGAACAGGCCTTCTGGCTCTGAAAAGATCGCGCTGTTTAAACATAAAACGTAATGAATAAATCATGAAAGACGATCGATTCTAATGGCACAAACATCATTTAAACAATGCTCATTGCACACGAGGAGGTGTTTAGATTGCTTTATTACCTTCGCTTACCGAGATAGGTGCTTCAACTAGGACTATAACGCCCTTAATTCGAAGAGAGGTTTGTACTGTTCGATTTGCACTCACTTTGTGTAACAATAATACTCTCGCACGGTACGTCAATGCCTACGCCATTCGCTGACGCAGTCATACGCTAGGTAAAGTCCGCATCGTGTGCACTGAGCTCAAATGCAATTATTACGTTTAGATCAATTTATATAGCGCAGCCACTATATAAATATACTCTACTGTGCTATAATAACTCTGAACGATAACGTATTATCTATTCCAAAAGTAAATTCTAAATAAATCTTAAAATTATCTTAGGAAAACACTAGAGTGTCTTTACAGCTGAGTAACAAGGCAGGCAACATTGTTGCAGTTATTAGGAGTAAAGATGTACTGGTATTTTCAAAAGTCACGTGACTATAGCGTGAATAACTCCCTGTTCCCTAAGCCTGATTGGATATTTAGTGTTGGTATTTCATCCGTCCATGACATTGAACAATCTGATGGATTACAATTTTGGCAGGCAACCATTAACAACCACATTTTTATTAAATTTGAACGCTCTATCCGATTCCCTTCACAATGACAGCTCATATCAATTCATCACCTTATTTACAGACGTCCCAATTCTGAAGATTCGTCAAATGTCCATGATTAACTGAGCAGGCTCTTCTTCTAGGAGAACACATTTTTCCTTCATTATACATGTATATGTTTAAAGCCCCTTTCAGAGATTTGCAATCCCTGGCTCAGAAACCTATTTCAAAATGTATCTTTAACAGTAGTATCAGTTAATGAAAGTATGTGCACACATTTTAGATCAAAAGACTTTTGTGTCAATATGTGAAAATTGAAACCCCAATTTTGTACATAACAACTGTGGTGAATAAAACACTGCCAGTTTAAATTCGGCAAGAAAAAATGACTGTAATCTTTTCTAATAATCACTACTCTGCCACCGTACTTTAAGGAAAGTTTCAAATATTTCAATTATGATATTTTACAACATTTCGGCCCTTTTAGAAGTTTTGAAATGTGCTTTGTGCAAATCCCTGTAACGCTCTTTAAAGTACATTTAATGAATGAACTACCGAATGCACTGAGAGTAACATTTCGAAGAGAATTCAAAATCATAATTTCTTCAATGAAAGAAAAAGAGCCACAAAACCGATGTAAAGAATAAACATTCATGTAACATTTGTTTGTCTGTTTGATTGATTTGATTTCCGCGTTAAAAAGTATACAAATTCAAATTCAAAGTACAAAAATTCGAACAATAATACATACAATGAATAAAATGTTTACAAAAGTAATTAAATGAAAAATCATGTACAGTCATATCATATGATAAACATGTACGAAGCATACAATAAGATAAGAAATATAAAATATTTTCAATAAATTAGAGAGGTAATTTAGAACGCAGGAGACCACCATCGTGATTCATTGGGTGAGTAACTCGATTGCATGACAAACTATTTTTCTTAGTCCGGATTTTAAATTAAACGTTGAGCGATTATCCGATACGTCTATAATGGTGTTTTCATGTACTTTTCACTTCATCCGATATTTCTTGCTTTCGAGGAATGATCGCCTGGTCCGCCTGATTAAACAAAATATTTACTGACGTGAGAGAAGAGAGAGAGAGAGAGAGAGATATATTAAAGTTAACATGTGTTCATCAACATAGAAGCAGCAATGAATCAACATTAGCACATATAGAGCGGTAAATGGAGGGCAAAGAAGAGAGAGCCCAAATATAATACAGCCTTACGTCTAACAGAATTACTTGGACTAATCTGTTATCTGAATATATTACTTAGAAAACGTCATAATACAGAAGCGGGGGGGGGGGGGGTAAGTGGCAATTATTTTTTTTATTTTTTTGTGGCAAATTCGTGAGATTTTGTATACAAAATCGTTGTTCTTGGTGGTCCCTCTTCTTTTTTAATAAAACATGGGGGCATTTGACATGATGTCCCCCCTAGAAAAAAATCGTGGGGACATACCCCCCCCCCCCTGTTTCCGGGATTGACGCCCTTGCATGCAATCATACAAAAATGTCATGCAGCCATTAAGGGCGATGCAAGTCTTGACTTACCCACGTGGTTTGCCGTGCTCCACCTCCACCTCCATGACCTGATCTTCATTGCATGCAGTGGTGACATCATTCACGCTCAAATCTGTCCCGCATCTAATGAATCTACCAATATCGAGTTAAACGGAATACAGTTTTGTCGATGTTAATTGATTAGGAATTGGGGCATGTTATCGGAGCGGACAATGTTTGGAATATAGCTGGTAATAATTATGTAATTTATTTTCAATCATTTAGACCTCTCGATTGGTTCATCATTAGCAGTTAGGGCTACTCAATTAAGTTTGTTATCAGTGAATTCAATTCAAATAAAACATTTGTGCACATTTTATAGCAGTAAGTAGCTTGTTTAATTTTTTTTTACTATCAATGTCAACCTTTAATCTTCCTCGACTACGTTAGCTGTACCAGAGTAATGATTAGTTGTAGACATGTTCGTTTCTACGATAAACATGATAAGATAGCATTTTACATCATGCTTGTCATGGTACATATTACAATTTCTAATCTTCGGTTATGCACTATTCAGAGAGAGAGAGAGAAAGAGAGAGAAAGAGAGAGGGAGAAAGAGAGAGAGGGAGAAAGAGAGAGAGGGAGGCAGACACAGACATAGGGATAACCTTGCTATTCATAAGGACAGCAATTCATAAGGATACGTATTCATACGGACCGCTTTTCATGACGTGTAACTTCCCATACGCTATTCACAATTTAGAATGTTTCAGTTAAGAATTTCATGCTTATTAATTGAAATTAATGAAAGTTACCATTATAATTGTCATTTGATCACTTTTATTTGAATTTAAATGTTGATTGCCTAGACTGTTTTAATATACTATTGTATAATTGCTTTTATCATGTTTATACATTGTAAACTTTTGTAACCATTGCAATTCAGTCCTTGGACTGCGAGAATGGATAACTATCAATAAAATCCTTCAATCAATGAAGGACCGCTATTCATAATACGAAATCGGGGTCGCTATTCATAAACTTGATGATGGGACACTATTCATAATTTATATTGGGGGTCACTACTCGTGAGGATCGCTATTCATAAAACGAAATCAGGGTTGCAATTCATAACGGGGATAATACGTATTGTTTCGCTGAGCGAAATTTTTTTTTTTTTTTTTTTAAGCAGGTTGACAATCTTAGAGGAGATTTTTAGAGTGCAGATTGTCTGTTTCATAAGATGAGAAAAAAGTTCATTTTGTTCATTATAATAACAGGAAAGCTAGATATTCACTCTCTTTCAGCCTCAATGAAGCATTTAGGTATTTTATAGAAGATGAATTGGCAATTTAAACATTGACAGTGTCTGTTGTATTTATGATCGATGTTTTATAATAGGATTTGAAATGGCCTTTCTTTGAGTATTTATTTTTCAAGGACAACTTACTTTTGACTTCGATAACAAGCAAAGCCATTTTATACACTTTTTCGTGGAGTCTGTCGAGCGTCAAGTCACTGGAGATGAGCTCTCCAGGGCGGTGTTTATTTATTTAGTGAAACTGCTGCTAAAATCGAAATCAATTTTAGGCCCTTAAAATCGATCAAATCGATTTTAGACCGATTTTAGGGCTTAGTGAAACACCCCCCAGTTTTCCCAGTTTTCCCCGTTTTGTCCTGTTTTACAGTGACACTAGTGAGCCCAGTGTTTCGGCAGTAAATTGCTTAGTTCCTGACAAAGAAATTGAATTTTTTGTCTGTGTTGTCTTCAACTCTTCGTTTGAGGAAGCTAATAAAGATTTCGAGTTTGGAACTTGAGCAGTTTATTTCATGGTCAGCGAGCCACATATAATACTTCTCGTATTATGAATATTGACATCGATTTTGTATTATGAATATCGACCCTCTTCTCGTATTATGAATAGCGGTTTTTACGACTAATGTAACCTTGTAACCATATTTCTCCCATTCTTCGTAATAACAAAATACTAAAATAGTATCATTTAAAAAAAATTATATACAGAGGACAAGGATGGGGTAGAGAAAGAAAACGATAGAGAGAGGAAAATCAAAAGGAAAAATATGTCAAAATACTTGTTTTAATAAATGACAAGATGTCTTACCTGAGAGTCTTCAGATGTTTGAGGTTGTGAGGCGATCTGAAAGCTTGTAAGATTAGTTCCATGTTACTGTTGCCAATGTCGAGATCGCTGAATGTCACTTTGACAAGCTTAGGGGAGATATTCAGGAGGGCATTGGGTAGTGAAGTGAGGTCCTCATGGAAATCAGCCGGTTCATCTTCATACTCATCTGTTTGAATGGTGAGTTCTTTTGCTCCTGGTAGATGGATCCTTTGGATGACGTCACAGTTGACCGTGTTCCATACCTGTATAGTGACCCTCTTCACATTATCAAACATCGAACCACAATCCTGCCATCTGTCTAGTGTCACATCACATACTGTCAGCTCGGTCAAGGTGGGGCTCGTGTTGAAACTCTGGTCGTGACCATGTACATAAAGAGAAAATTAAAGTGCAATAATAAATGTAGTAGGTTCAAATGTTGGTAGATATATAATTGCGTTCTTAAGTGTAATGTAAAAAAGCGACAACAAATATGAAAATGGATATAGCCTCATGGGTAATGTAGAATATAAACACGGATTTAAAAAGACATGAGCCGAGCAAATGAGAGAAGGCTTGTAATATGCAAATGCAAGTATAAGTTATATGATAACGTAATACATAGTAAACGTTATAAGAAATCTTTTTTTTTTCTTTCATACAATACAATTGTAAATGTATATAATTAATTATTTTCCAATATAAATATGTTAAAGGCAAGAACCGTTTATAGATTCAATGGCACGAAGACCAGTCTAATTTAGCCATACGTTAGGATGGACACCTACTAAATAATTTCAAATCAGTCTAAAGCAGGTATTCCGTACTTCGTATAATTATGCAATAATTAAATACAATGTAACTGGCATAAATGTATTACAGTCTGAAATAGTATTAATGAAAATGATTTTTTAAAAATGATTTTATATAACATTTAAACATTTAAACCTTTATCGATGTAGTGTAGTGTATTGTTATGTGAATTAATAATATTACTTGAATTGTGATGTAGAGTGGGCAGTTTAGGAATGTCCGATGTACAACTTTATTGCAGAATTATTAAACATATATTTAATATCAAACGTGTCTACAGCCAATATACCACCATAAAATTGAGCGTTTGAAGTAATGTTTCGTCTTCATAGCAGACTCTTATGTGTTATAATGCATAGGCCTACTGGGAGGAAGCCGGGCGAAGTGACCGTGTCCGCCATTCAATAAAAATAAAGGCGAAACACGTTGTATGCATTGGTATAACACCTTTTTGTTCCTTGCCATCATGGTCATGTCGAATATTTGATGCATGTTTTAAATGATTTATAGGAAGAAAAAAATTAACACCCAAATGCATTATAACACCTGAGAATAAGAATAAAATACCGTATTTGCCGGCGTAAAGGCCGCAGTATTTTTGGAAGAGAAAATATCAAAAAGTCGGGGTGCGGCCTATGCGACGAAAGAGTAAAAAATAAAATAAAAAAGAAAGTCAAAACCAGCGCGAATTTGCACATATCGGACTAGATCTACGAACGGTAAATAACTATACATTTCCACACATCTTACCGACAATTTTATCTTGCATTGTTGACATGAAGACGAAAATAAACTTCCAAAAACAACATCTGCCGATAGATCTTGATCTAAGTTTGTGCCAATGCATTGCAAAAGTAAAAAAAAAAGGGCCCATTTAACGAGCTGCCGCGAAGCATCCAGCACGCGAAGTCGCTGTTTTGAATCCATTTCAATACACAAGAGAGAGGCGTATAGACTTCATAGATGTCGTCCATTGCCATTTGTTGATATATTTGGATGAAGTAAAGTTTTGAACAATATTATGTTTATCATAAATCTTATAACGTTTGTATTATGACAGAAATTTAACTTTTCGCATCGACGTCCTGAAACATTCAACTTTTCCTTCCTGCCTCCTCTTAACTGTGAGGTAGGCCTACTTTAGACTGTAAAATCGTCCAATTTCGTTAGACTATACAGATAAGAGTAGATTTCTAGTCAAGCTAAACATGTAGCGATTTTCTTAGATTCCTAACATATATGATCAAATCAATACCTTTGAATAATTACCAAGTACCCATCAAAAATATATTCAAAATTCAACAATATGTATAAATTATATTAATATCGCTGCCACAATGAAATGCTATTAACACAGTCAAATATATTGTATAATGATGAACAAGTCTTGATACCTGAAATTAGCACTAACTTCAATAGTTCCTGGATTCTTTTTCAGACCAATATAATCGTGTTTATTCATAACTGATAGGTAATGACAGAGGTGATGAAAATAATTTTGTTTGATCGGGAATGTACTATTACGGAGAAAGAAAATGACGATATATATTATATTGACCTGTTGACTGAGGAAGTAGAGGGTAATTATGAATGAGGGACTTGGCTAATGATCTTGAGAACAAAATAGAATAAAACAAAAAAGCAGAACGGTCGCAAACCAGTCCTAAATCACACTACTCTTGAAGGAAATTGGGGAAATAAGGGGGGGGGGGTCTGAAAACCCTGACTGTGTTAACGACGACATTATAGTTGTGGACCCCCCCCCCCCTCCCGGACATGTGATTCGGTTATTTTCATTTTCACGTCGGAATGAGTTTGAATTGGGGGGGGGGGGGGTATACACATAGTGGATGTCAAGTCTTGATCTGCTATAATTTAAACATCATGTTGAATATACAACTGCTGACATTACACTACTTAAATTAGTGTTAAAAAATTACTTCATAATATGGTTGCCAACCTCATTCCTTTACGAAAGCAACAAATTATTCTGACATTTAATTGAAATAGTACTTGAAAAACTAATTTTACATAACAGAAAAATGTAACAACAAATATACATGGACGCTTTGCGGATTCCAACATGTTACAGAAATAATACAAACAGGGACGAAAATATTTGATTATGTATTTGTGTAAGTTTTTTAATTAAACTATTTAGTCTCATCAGTATTCACAATTGAAATAGTGGTCTCTCTACTACCAATTTCATACAACTCTGAATTTTCATATGAAATGAAAATATGGTATATATTACTCACTATCAATCTTTTTATCTTCACTCTGTTTTTGTACACTATATTATAACAGAGAGTTCCCTTTTCGCATCCACTTCCTGAAACGTTCAACTGAGTCCTACCTGCTTCCTCTTAACGGTGTACCAAAAGAGAGAGTAAAATGGTATACTTGCGTTTGACTATATAGGAAAGAGTTCACCTCAAATAATACAAAAGATGCAGTGATTTAATATGATTAAATCAATACCTTTGCGGATGATGCCATCGATGACGATGCTGAGTAGAAGTCATCGTGATACTGACCCTCAAGTGTCAGGTTCTTCAGATGAGGCATGTTACAAATGAACTGAGCGAGATCACGTGATGCAGAGGAACGTTTACTAAGATCCTCAGAATCGATGGTTAGAGTCTCAATCTGTTATGATACCAACATTATGTTGAATGAATAATTACAAACTACAAAATATATTCAAAATCCAGCAATTTGTTCAAAATCATATAAATTTCGTTGCCACTATTAAAACATCTTCACACAATCACATTGTATCTTGTAATGAACTTCAAGTTTTGTCACCTGAAATAAGCACGAATTTCAATAGTTCCTCGATTCTTTTGGGACTGATATAATGATATAAGGGGTGATCCACTTACTGGATATCAAGTCTTAATCTGTTATAAAAGTTAAATTGCATTGGATAAACAATTGTGGAAATTACGCTATTTAAAAATATGTTTACTCTTTACATCATGATACAGTTTCCATCCTCATTCATTAACAAAAGCAATATATATTCTGACATCTGATTGAAATAGTACATTGAAAAAACTAATTTCACATACCAAAAAAGTGTATCAACAAATATACATGGAACACTTTGCAGTTTCTGACATGTTATACAAATAATACAAACGGGGACGAAGAGATTCGATTATTCATTTTTGTAGGTTTTTAAATTCAAATATTAAGTCTCATCAGCATTCATAGTTGAAATAGCTGTCTCTCCATTAGCACCTGCGTAGCACTCCGAATTTTCATATGAAATGAACAAATGGTATATAATTATTACCCACTATCAATCTTTTAATCTTCACTCTGTTTTTGTACACTGTATTATGACAGAAAGTTCACGTTTCGCATCCACTCCCTGAAACGTTCGACTTTTCCTGCCTGTTTCCTTTTAATGGTGTACCAATAGGGAGACTTAATTTGTGTACTTGCGTTTGACTATATTGGAAAGAGGTCATCTCCAGTAATACATAAGATGTAGTGATTTAGCTAAGAGTCCTAACAAATATGATTAAATCATTACCTTTGTTGATGATGCCATCGATGACGATGTTGAGTAGAAGTCATCGTGATACCGACCGTAAAGTGTCAGGTTCTTCAGATGAGGCATGCTACATATGAACTGAGCGAAATCACGTGATGCAGAGGAACGTTTACTGAGATCCCAACGAGCGATCTTAAGAGTCTCAATCTGTTATGATACCAACATTATTTTGAATGAATAATTACCAACAACCCATCAAAACTATACTCAAAATTCAGCAATTTGTTCAAAATCATATAAATGTCGTTGCCACTATTAAAACATCTTGACACAATCACATTGTATCTTGTAATGAGCTACAAGTTTTGTCACCTGAAATAAGCACACATTTCAATAGTTCCTGGAATCTTTTGAGACCCATTTAATGCATTAATGGTATTGATTAATAACTGATAGGTAATGACAGAGGTGATCAATAGGTTTATTTATATTGATCCAATCGGGACTATGGGCATAATGGATAAAGAAAATGATATTTTCTAGATCATATTGACCTGTTGAAAGAGGGAGTTGTGGGTAAATATGAATAAAAGACGTGGCTCATGGTCTAAAGTCTTACAGAACAAAAGAGAAAAAACAAGAAGGCAGAACGGTCGTAAACCATTCCTTAATTACACTACTCATGAAGAAAGCTTTATTTGGGGATTAACCTAAACACCCTGATTATGTTATGGACGAAATAATAGTTGGTGATCCATTAATTGTCTGAAAGGAGGGGATTTTTTGCCCTGGCATATCATCCGGTAATTTTACTGACCCTACTACATGTTCACGTCGAAATGGGTGAAGGGGGAGGGGGAGTAATGATCCACATACTGGATGTCGACTCTTAATCTGTTATAATAGTAACATTGTATTGGATACACAATCGCTGACATTACGCTACTTAAATATATGTTTACGCTTTATATCATGATACAGTTGCCATCCTCATTCATTTATAAAAGCAATATGTTATTCTGACATTGTATTGAAATAGTACTTGAAAAACTAATATAACATAACAGAAAAGTGTAAAAACAAATATACATGGAACACTTTGCAGTTTCTGACATGTTATAGAAATAATACAAACGGGGACGAAGAGAATTGATTATTCACTTTTGTAGGTTCTTAAATTCATATGTTTAGTCTCATCAGTATTGATAGTTGAAATAGCTGTCTCTCCATCAGCACATCCGTAACATTCCTAATTTCCATATGAAATGAAAAAAGGGTATATATTGTTTACAATCAATCTTATAACCTGGACTCTGTTCATGTATTATGACAGAAAGGTCACTTTTCGCATCCACTCCCTGAAGCGTTCAACTTTTCCTACCTGCTTCCTCCTAATGGTGTACCAATAGGCCGACTTAAATTGTACACTTGAGTTTGACTATATAGGAAAGAGTTCATCTCCAGTAATGCATAAGGTGTAGTGATTTGCTAAGAGTCCTAACAAATATGATAAAATCAATACCTTTGTGGATGATGCCATCGATGACGACGTTGAGTAGAAGTCATCGTGATACCGACCGTAAAGTGTCAGGTTCTTCAGATGAGGCATGTTACATATGAACTGAGCGAAATCACGTGATGCAGAAGAACGTTTACTGAGACCGCAATCAGGGGTCTCAAGAGTCTCAATCTGTTATGATACCAACATTATTTTGAATGAATAATTACCAACAATCCATCAAAACTATACTCAAAATTCAGCAATTTGTTCAAAATCATATAAATGTCGTTGCCACTATTAAAACATCTTGACACAATCACATTGTATCTTGTAATGAGCTACAAGTTTTGTCACCTGAAATAAGCACACATCTCAATAGTTCCTGGAATCTTTTGAGACCCATAAAATGCATTTATGGTATTGAGTAATAACCGATAGATAATGACAGAGGTGATCAATAGGTTTATTTATATTGATCCAATCGGGACTATGGGCATAAAGGATAAAGAAAATGATATTTTCTAGATCATATGGACCTGTTGACAGAGGGAGTGTTGGGTAAATATGAATGAAAGACGTGGCTCGTGATCTAAAGTCTTACTGAACAAAAGAGAAAAAACAAGAAGGCAGAACGGTCGTAAACCATTCCTTAATTACACTACTCATGAAGAAAGCTTTATTTGGGGATTAACCTAAACACCCTGATTATGTTATGGACGAAATAATAGTTGGTGATCCATGATTGTCTGAAAGGAGGGGATTTTCCGCCCTGGCATATCATCCGGTAATCTTACTGACCCTACTACATGTTCACGTCGAAATGGGTGAAGGGGGAGGGGGAGTAATGATCCACATACTGGATGTCGACTCTTAATCTGTTATAATAGTAACATTGTATTGATACACAATCGCTGACATTACGCTACTTAAATATATGTTTACGCTTTATATCATGATACAGTTGCCATCCTCATTCATTTATAAAAGCAATATGTTATTCTGACATTGTATTGAAATAGTACTTGAAAAACTAATATAACATAACAGAAAAAAGTAAAAACAAATATACATGGAACACTTTGCAGTTTCTGACATGTTATAGAAATAATACAAACGGGGACGAAGAGAATTGATTATTCACTTTTGTAGGTTCTTAAATTCATATGTTTAGTCTCATCAGTATTGATAGTTGAAATAGCTGTCTCTCCATCAGCACATCCGTAACATCCCTAATTTACATATGAAATGAAAAAAGGGTATATATTGTTTACAATCAATCTTATAACCTGGACTCTGTTCATGTATTATGACAGAAAGGTCATTTTTCGCATCCACTCCCTGAAGCGTTCAACTTTTCCTACCTGCTTCCTCTTCATGGTGTACCAATAGGCCGACTTAAATTGTACACTTGAGTTTGACTATATAGGAAAGAGTTCACCTCCAGTAATACATAAGGTGTAGTGATTTGCTAAGAGTCCTAACAAATATGATAAAATCAATACCTTTGTGAATGATGCCATCGATGACGACGTTGAGTAGAAGTCATCGTGATACTGACCGTCAAGGTTCAGGTTCTTCAGATGAGGCATGTTACATATGAATTTAGCGAAATCACGTGATGCAGAGGGACGTTCACTGAGATCCCAACCAGGGGTCTCAAGAGTCTCAATCTGTTATGATACCAACATTATTTTGAATGAATAATTACCAACAATCCATCAAAACTAAACTCAAAATTCAGCAATTTGTTCAAAATCATATAAATGTCGTTGCCACTATTAAAACATCTTGACACAATCACATTGTATCTTGTAATGAGCTACAAGTTTTGTCACCTGAAATAAGCACACATCTCAATAGTTCCTGGAATCTTTTGAGACTCATAAAATGCATTTATGGTATTGAGTAATAACCGATAGATAATGACAGAGGTGATCGATAGGTTTATTTATATTGATCCAATCGGGACTATGGGCATAAAGGATAAAGAAAATTATATTTTCTAGATCATATGGACCTGTTGACAGAGGGGGTGTTGGGTAAATATGAATGAAAGA
This sequence comes from Strongylocentrotus droebachiensis, assembly GCA_035222895.1. Taxonomy (NCBI): domain Eukaryota; kingdom Metazoa; phylum Echinodermata; class Echinoidea; order Camarodonta; family Strongylocentrotidae; genus Strongylocentrotus; species Strongylocentrotus droebachiensis. Next base: position 19,276 of record JAVYIG010015516.1, on the reverse strand, counting down.
CGTGGCTCGTGATCTAAAGTCTTACAGAACAAAAGAGAAAAAACAAGAAGGCAGAACGGTCACAATCCATTTCTAAATCACACTACTCATGAACAAAGCTTTTTTTGGGGAATAACCTAAACACTCTAATTCTGTTATTGACGAAATAATAGTTGGTAATCCATGATTGTCAGAAAGGAGGGGATTCCCCCCCCCCCCAGGCGCGGATCTACGGGGGGGGTTTAGGGGGTTCAAACCCCCCCCCTTGGGCGGCCCCCCCAAAAAAAAGGAAAAAAAAAAGAAAAAAAGAAAGAAAAAAGAACGCACGCTGTAGAGAGAAACCCTTTCAAGTGCAAATATTGTGAGAAGATATTCAACTCATCTGGTAACTTAACCAAACACATGATAACTCTGGATATAACTGTGTATTAAACTGTTACTTGATTTAAAAAGACGTTATCATGCACTGCTTTTTATGGTCTCCATTGTGTTAATAGATGCCAGGAAAACATCATTTACGGGGTTCAAATAAACACCCCCCAAAAAATCGGCTCGCCGCTTCGCGGCTCGTTGACGATGCTCCGCATCGTCATTATTTTGGTCAAACCCCCCCCTTAGCAAAAAGCTAGATCCGCCCCTGCCCCCCCCCCCCCTGGCATATAATCCGGTAATCTTACTGACCCTATTACATGTTCACTTCGAAATAGGTGAAGGAGGGGGAGGGATGATCGACATACTGGATGTCGAGTCTTAATCTGTAATAATAGTAACATTGTATTAGATACACAATTGCTGACATTATGCTACTTAAATAAATGTTTACGCTTTACATAATGATACAGTTGCCATCCTCATTCATTTATAAAAGCAATATGTTATTCTGACATTGGATTGAAATAGTACATTGAAAAAACTAATATAACATAACAGAAAAGTGTAAAAACAAATATACATGGAACACTTTGCAGTTTCTGACATGTTATAAAAATAATACAAACGGGGACGAAGAGATTCGATTATTCATTTTTGTAGGTTTTTAAATTCAAATATTAAGTCTCATCAGCATTCATAGTTGAAATAGCTGTCTCTCCATTAGCACGTCCGTAGCACTCCGAATTTTCATATGAAATGAACAAATGGTATATAATTATTACCCACTATCAATCTTTTAATCTTTACTCTGTTTTTGTACACTGTATTATGACAGAAAGTTCACGTTTCGCATCCACGCCCTGAAACGTTCGACTTTTCCTGCCTGTTTCCTTTTAATGGTGTACCAATAGGGAGACTTAAAATTGTATACTTGCGTTTGACTATATTGGAAAGAGTTCATCTCCAGTAAAAAATAAGATGTAGTGATTTAGCTAAGAGTCCTAACAAATATGATTAAATCATTACCTTTGTGGATGATGCCATCGATGACGATGTTGAGTAGAAGTCATTGTGATACCGACCGTAAAGTGTCAGGTTCTTCAGATGAGGCATGCTACATATGAACTGAGCGAAATCACGTGATGCAGAAGAACGTTCACTGAGATCGCAATCAGGGGTCTTAAGAGTCTCAATCTGTTATGATACCAACATTATGTTGAATAAATAAATACCAACAACCCATCAAAACTATACTCAAAATTCAGCAATTTGTTCAAAATCATATAAATGTCGTTGCCACTATGAAAACATCTTGACACAATCACATTGTATTTAGTAATGAGCAACAAATCTTGACACCTGTAGTTATCACGCATTTCAATAGTTACTGGATTCTTTTGAGACCAATATAATGCATAATGGTATTGATTAATAACTGATAGGTAATGACAGAGATGATCAATATTTTTTTTCTCTTAATAATCCAATCGGGACTGTGGGCATTACGGATAAAGAAAATGACATTTTCCAGATCATATTGACCTGTTGACAGAGGGGGAGTTGTTAAATATGAATGAAAGACGTGGCTTACGATATTAAGTCTTACAGAACAAAACAGAAAAAAACAAGAAGGCAGATCGTTCACGAACCATTCCTTAATCACACTAAAAAACTTGAGCTTTATTCGGGGGAGAACCTTTACCCTGATTATGTTATCGACGAAATAATAGTTGGTGATCCATGATTGTCTGAAAGGAGGGAATTTTTCCCCCTGGCATATCATCCGGTAATCTTACTGACCCTACTACAGTTTCACGTCGAAATGGGTGAAGGGGGAGGGGGAGAGATGATCCACATACTGGATGTCAAGTTTTAATCTGTTATAATAGTTTTCCCGGCCAATTTCGTCAAAGCAGCGATCAATTTCACTAACGTGCATTCATGTTCGGGCGAATTTTCTCCACTCGTTGCTCCCCTGTTTCATTTTAAAACTTTTTGCATTCAATTTCGTTTCGAGTCACCGAATTCTCGAAACAAGCACATTCGAATTAACGTTCGGTTCAGTCAATTTGGAAATGCGTTAGCGTCATTCAATTTCGCCAAAGTTGAGTGCGAGGACAATTCTTTGGCAGATTGCGGTTTCATTTTCGTCTATGGGCAACCTCTTTCGCAATCGGGTCATTCAAATTAAAACTAGACCTCATACTTATTGTATGAGGCTCGATGTTTATTCGGATATTCACTTTTTCATGTTCATTTGTTAATTCTTTTTCTCTATGATCTTTTCTGACCTTATTTCACATTAAACAATCTTCTTATTTGTCTGATATATTTATAGTGCATTCAATATTTTCTCTTTCTTTCGATCTTTATTTTTGATGAAACATTTCTTTATACAGTCAAGTCTTCATATCTTTCATTATAAATGAGGTTATTTTTTAAATGTTTTTTTTTTATAATCAATCTGGATTAAGTAGGTAATCTTTCTTTCTTTTCATTTTTATCTTTTTCTTTATTCATTATTGTATTTTGTTTCCATCATGTCCATGTCTAAAGCTCAACTCTACCGCTGTCCAGGATCTGTGTATAATTATATAGCTTGTTCTTAGAAGAGAAGTCACAAATTGTGCACCTCCTCTGGGAACAGTCACCTGTGTAATGACAGATGTCTGCTAACGAATACGCATAATAATTCCTACAAGTAAACTTAGCATTACATTATTCAAACAGAAGTATATTAAGTGACAAATTAACATCAAATGAAAAGCAATGCACAAATGTCACATATGGATGCCTCATCACGAAATTGAATGCTCGAATACATACCACCGTCTGTCCGGCACGAATTTGAATGCTCTTTGCATGCTTTTCTAAATTGAATGCTCGTTTTGCACGTCTCCGTGACAAGAGTATGAAATCGCATGCTACTAAATCAAATTGAACGACGCAATTAGCTTTTTGAATGTTGATCTACATAGTCATTCAATTTCGCACGAACTTGAATGAACGTAACGTTAATTCGGATGCTAAGTTTACGAAGTTGGGCGGGAAAACCTATAGTAAAATTGTCTTGGATACACAATTGCTGACATTACGCTACTTAAATATGTGTTTACGCTTTACATCATGATACAGTTGCCATCCTCATTCATTTATAAAAGCAATATGTTATTCTGACATTGGATTGAAATAGTACTTGAAAAACTAATATAACATATCAGAAAAGTGTACAAAAAATTAAACAAATATACATGGAACACTTTGCAGTTTCTGACATGTTATAAAAATAATTCAAACGAGGACGAAGAGATTCGATTATTCATTTTTGTAGGTTTTTAAATTCAAATATTAAGTCTCATCAGCATTCATAGTTGAAATAGCTGTCTCTCTATTAGCACGTCCGTAGCACTCCGAATTTTTATATGAAATGAAGAAATGGTATATAATTATTACCCACTATCAATCTTTTAATCTTCACTCTGTTTTTGTACACTGTATTATGACAGAAAGTTCACGTTTCGCATCCACTCCCTGAAATGTTCGACTTTTCCTGCCTGTTTCCTTTTAATGGTGTACCAATAGGGAGACTTAAAATTGTATACTTGCGTTTGACTATATTGGAAAGAGTTCATCTCCAGTAAAAAATAAGATGTAGTGATTTAGCTAAGAGTCCTAACAAATATGATTAAATCAATACCTTTGTAGATGATGCCATCGATGACGATGTTGAGTAGAAGTCATCGTGATACCGACCGCTGAGTGTCAGGTTATTCAGATGAGGCATGCTACATATGAACTGAGCGAAATCACGTGATGCAGAGGAACGTTCACTGAGATCCCAACGAGCGGTCTTAAGAGTCTCAATCTGTTATGATACCAACATTATTTTGAATAATTAATTACAAACAACCCATCAAAACTATACTCAAAATTTAGCAATTTGTTCAAAAATCATATAAATGTCGTTGCCACTATTAAAACATCTTGACACAATCACATTGTATCTTGTAATGAGCTACAAGTTTTGTCACTTGTAATCAGCACGCATCTGAATAGTCCCTGGATTCTTTTGAGACCGATATAATGCATTAATGGTATTGATTAATAACTGATAGGTAATGACAGAGGTGATCAATAGGTTTATTTATATTGATCCAATCGGGACTTTGGGCATAATGGATAAAGAAAATGATATTTTCTAGATCATATTGACCTGTTGACAGAGGGAGTGGTGGGTAAATATGAATAAAAGACCTGGCTCATGGTCTAAAGTCTTACAGAACAAAAGAGAAAAACAAGAAGGCAGAACGGTCGTAAACCATTCCTTAATTACACTTCTCATGAAGAAAGCTGAATTTGGGGATTAACCTAACCACCCTGATTATGTTATAGACGAAATAATAGTTGGTGATCCATGATTGTCTGAAAGGAGGGGATTTTTTTTCCATGGCATATCATCCGGTATTCTTACTGACCCTACTACATGTTCACGTCAAAATGGGTGAAGGGGGAGGGGAGGGATGATCCACATACTGGATGTCAAGTTTTAATCTGTTATAATAGTAACATTGTATTGGATACACAATTGCTGAAATTACGCTACTTAAATATGTGTTAACGCTTAATATCATGATACAGTTGCCATCCTCATTCATTTACAAAAGCAATATGTTATTCTGACATTGTATTGAAAAAGTACTTGAAAAACTAATATAACATAACAGAAAAGTGTAAAAACAAATATACATGGAACACTTTGCAGTTTCTGACACGTTATAGAAATAATACAAACGGGGTTCGAAGAGAATTGATTATTCACTTTTGTAGGTTCTTAAATTCATATGTTTAGTCTCATCAGTATTGATAGTTGAAATAGCTGTCTCTCCATTAGCACGTCCGTAGCACTCCGAATTTTCATATGAAATGAAAAAAGGTATATATTGTTTACTATCAATCTTATAACCTGGACTCTGTTCATGTATTATGACAGAAAGGTCACTTTTCGCATCTACTCTCTGAAACGCTCAACTTTTCCTACCTGCTTCCTCTTAACGGTGTACCAATAGGAAGACTTAAATTGTACACTTGCGTTTGACTATATAGGAAAGAGTTCACCTTCAGTAATACAAAAGATGTAGTGATCGGCACAATGGATAAAGAAAATGATATTTTCTAGATCATATTGACCTGTTGACTGAGGAAGTAGTGGTGAAATATGAATGAAGGACTTGGTTCATGATCTAGAGTCTTATAGAATAAAGGAGAATAAAACAAGAAGTCAGGACGGTCGCTAATCAGTCCTCAAACAGACTACTCTTGAAGGAAAATGTATGCGCCTAATCGGCGGGAACATGCACACCCTGATTATGTGTTTGACAACATGATACAGTGATGGGACCATGATTGTAAGACAGGAGGGGATTTCCCCCACTCGGTATGAAATCTAAGTGACTCTACTGCATTTGCACATCGAAATGGTCAGGGGAGGGGGTGTGATACACAAGTGGATGTCAAGTCCTTATCTGTTACAATAGTAACGGTATGTTGGATATACAATTGCTGACATTACACTATACTTAGACATATTTTTCAACATTACACGATGTTACGGTACCCCTCCTATTTATTCACAAAAGTAATACGTTATTATTATACTTGATTAAAATAGTACTTTGAAAAACTAATATTACATAACAGAAAAGTGTAACAACACATATCCATGGAAGACATTGCAGTTTCCAAAGGGTTACAGAAATAATAAAAACGGGGACGAACAGATTCGATTGTTTTTGTGTAGGTTTCTTAATTATTCTATTTAGTCTCATCAGTATTCACAAATGATAAAAAATGACCCTCCATCAGCAATTCCGTAGCACTCTCAACTTTCATACGAAATAAAAGATATAGTATACATTGTTTACTATCATTCTTATAATTCTCACTCTGTTTTTGTATTATGATAGGCAGCCAGTGAAAACGAATACGTTTAATTAAATTATGGAAATACAAGCATCACTTTAAACAAACAAAACTTTGTTATTCCTGGCTACATTTTCCTGATTGATCGGAGGTGTCATATAAAAATAAACTTTCTAGAAATGTGAATTTCTCTTTGAAATTCAGATACCGCCCGCCAAATGAATATTTGGTTTCCTTCCTTCAATATATTTTGAATCACTCATGTGATAAATATGCATCATACGAAATGCATCAAATGAAAGAGGAGGATCTAAGCTTTACTACTATGTGTCATTTATTGATTATAAATCTGTCTAAATTATGATAAAACATCGATATTTCTCGGTTATTATTTTCTGGGTCGCACGGTATTATTCACTATCAATTTTATAATCTTCACTCTGTTTTGGTATTAGCTTTTCGCATCCACTTCCTGAAACGTTCAACCTTTCCTACCTGCTTCCTCTTAAACGGTGTACCAATAGGTAGAGTAAAATTGTAAACTTGCGTTTGACTACGATATATAGGAAAGAGTACACCTCCAGACACCGGCGTGCTGATGGGGGGCTTGAGGGAGCTGTAGACCCCCCCCCCCCAATAATATTCAAATGTGGTTTATTACTAATTCGATACCAGTGATATAAAAATGTTCTTGAAATGCAGGCGCGGAGCCACGTGGCGATTTTTCCGGGCCGACCCCCCCCCCCCCCCCCCTCCTAGGCCCCCCAAACGGTAAAAGAAATAGGATAATAACGTAAATTTAACCTTTACAAAAAAAATGCATGTCCCTCCCCCCCCCCTTGAACAAAAAAATAAATAAATAATAATGTGCTCTTACCCCCACCCCCCCCCCCTCGCTTATTCACCGACCGACTGAATCGGCGCTAAATTTTGCCTCAAAAACTCGAGAGAAAAAAAAGTGCTCTTCCCCCAAAAAAAGTTTGTGCTCATTACGCCACTGCCTCCAGTATAAAAAAAACATGTAGCGATTTGCTTAGAGACCTAAAATATATTTAAATCAATACCTTTGCAGATGATGCCATCGACGAAGATGTTGAGTAGAAGTCATCGTGAAGCAAGACCCCGTAATTATTACCGAGTATCAGGTCCTTCAAATGAGACATCTTACAGATGAACTGAGCGAGATCACGTGATGCAGAGGGACGTTCACGGAGATCCCGTATCGCGATTTTAAGAGTCTCAATCTATTATGATAGTAACATTATGTCAAATGAATAATTTCCAACACCCACTAAAACTACAATGAAGATTCAGCAATATTTTTACAATTATATTAATATCGCTGCCATAGTGAAAAACTCTTAACACAATGATATATATTATACAGAAATAACAGGAATAAGGTTTTTATTTTACATTTTTGTAGGCTTTTAAATTACAATAATTAGTCTCATCAGTATTCGCAATTGAAATAGCCGTCTATCTATCAGCAATTCAGTAGCACTCCGAATTGTCATATGTAATGAAAAATATGGTATATATTATTCACTATCAATCTTAAAGTTTTCAGACTTTTGGTTTATGACAGAGAGTTCACTTTTCGCATCCACTTCTTAAAACGATCAGCTTTTCCTACCTGCTTCCTCTTAACGGTGTACCGATAGGGAGAGTAAAATTGTACACTTGCGTCCGACTATATAGGAAAGAGTTCACCTCCAGTAATACAAAAGATGTAGTGATGGGCACAATGGATAAAGAAAATTATATTTTCTAGATCATATTGACCTGTTGACTGAGGAAGTAGTGGTGAAATATGAATGAAGGACTTGGCTCATGATCTTGAGTCTTACAGAATAAAGGAGAATAAAACAAGAAGTCAGGACGGTCGCTAATCAGTCCTTAAACAGACTACTCTTAAAGGAAAATGTGTGTGCTTAATCGGCGGGAACATGCACACATTGATTATGTTATTGATAACATGATACAGTGATGGGACCATGATCGTAAGACAGGAGGGGATTTCCCCCATTCGGTATGAAATCTAACCGACTCTATTGCATTTGCACATCGAAATAATCAGGGGAGGGGGTGTGATACACAAGTGGATGTCAAGTCCTTATCTGTTACAATAGTAACGGTATGTTGGATATACAATTGCTGACATTACACTATACTTAGACATTTTTTTCAACATTACACGATGTTACGGTACCCCTCCTATTTATTCACAAAAGTAATACGTTATTATTATACTTGATTAAAATAGTACTTTGAAAAACTAATATTACATAACAAAAAAGTGTAACAACACAAATCCATGGAACACATTGCAGTTTCCAAAGGGTTACAGAAATAATAAAAACGGGGACGAACAGATTCGATTGTTTTTGTGTAGGTTTCTTAATTATTCTATTTAGTCTCATCAGTATTCACAAATGATAAAAAATGACCCTCCATCAGCAATTCCGTAGCACTCTCAACTTTCATACGAAATAAAAGATATAGTATACATTGTTTACTATCATTCTTATAATTCTCACTCTGTTTTTGTATTATGATAGGCAGCCAGTGAAAACGAATACGTTTAATCAAATTATGGAAATGCAAGCATCACTTTAAACAAACAAAACTTTGTTATTCCTGGCTACCTTTTCCTGATTGATCGGAGGTGTCATATCAAAATAAACTTTCTAGAAATGTGAATTTCTCTTTGAAATTCAGATACCGCCCGCCAAATGAATTTTTGGTTTCCTTCCTTCAATATATTTTTAATCACTCATGTGATAAATATGCATCATACGAAATGCATCAAATGAAAGAGGAGGATCTAAGCTTTACTACTATGTGTCATTTATTGATTATAAATGTGTCTAAATTATGATAAAACATCGATATTTCTCGGTTATTATTTTCTGGGTCGCACCGTATTATTCACTATCAATTTTATAATCTTCACTCTGTTTTGGTATTAGCTTTTCGCATCCACTTCCTGAAACGTTCAACCTTTCCTACCTGCTTCCTCTTAAACGGTGTACCAATAGGTAGAGTAAAATTGTAAACTTGCGTTTGACTACGATATATAGGAAAGAGTACACCTCCAGTCACCGGCGTGCTGATGGGGGGCTTGAGGGAGCTGTAGACCCCCCCCCCCCCCAATAATATTCAAATGTGGTTTATTACTAATTCGATACCAGTGATATAAAAATGTTCTTGAAATGCAGGCGCGGAGCCACGTGGCGATTTTTCCGGGCCGACCCCCCCCCCCCCCTCCTAGGCCCCCCAAACGGTAAAAGAAATAGGATAATAACGTAAATTTAACCTTTACAAAAAAAATGCATGTCCCTCCCCCCCCCCCTTGAACAAAAAAATAAATAAATAATAATGTGCTCTTACCCCCACCCCCCCCCCCCTCGCTTATTCACCGACCGACTGAATCGGCGCTAAATTTTGCCTCAAAAACTCGAGAGAAAAAAAAGTGCTCTTCCCCCAAAAAAAGTTTTTGCTCATTACGCCACTGCCTCCAGTATAAAAAAAAACATGTAGCGATTTGCTTAGAGACCTAAAATATATTTAAATCAATACCTTTGCAGATGATGCCATCGACGAAGATGTTGAGTAGAAGTCATCGTGAAGCAAGACCCCGTAATTATTACCGAGTATCAGGTCCTTCAAATGAGACATCTTACAGATGAACTGAGCGAGATCACGTGATGCAGAGGGACGTTCACGGAGATCCCGTATCGCGATTTTAAGAGTCTCAATCTATTATGATAGTAACATTATGTCAAATGAATAATTTCCAACACCCACTAAAACTACAATGAAGATTCAGCAATATTTTTACAATTATATTAATATCGCTGCCATAGTGAAAAACTCTTAACACAATGATATATATTATACAGAAATAACAGGAATAAGGGATTTATTTTACATTTTTGTAGGCTTTTAAATTACAATAATTAGTCTCATCAGTATTCGCAATTGAAATAGCCGTCTATCTATCAGCAATTCAGTAGCACTCCGAATTGTCATATGTAATGAAAAATATGGTATATATTATTCACTATCAATCTTAAAGTTTTCAGACTTTTGGTTTATGACAGAGAGTTCACTTTTCGCATCCACTTCTTAAAACGATCAGCTTTTCCTACCTGCTTCCTCTTAACGGTGTACCGATAGGGAGAGTAAAATTGTACACTTGCGTCCGACTATATAGGAAAGAGTTCACCTCCAGTAATACAAAAGATGTAGTGATGGGCACAATGGATAAAGAAAATTATATTTTCTAGATCATATTGACCTGTTGACTGAGGAAGTAGTGGTGAAATATGAATGAAGGACTTGGCTCATGATCTTGAGTCTTACAGAATAAAGGAGAATAAAACAAGAAGTCAGGACGGTCGCTAATCAGTCCTTATAAACAGACTACTCTTAAAGGAAAATGTGTGTGCTTAATCGGCGGGAACATGCACACATTGATTATGTTATTGATAACATGATACAGTGATGGGACCATGATCGTAAGACAGGAGGGGATTTCCCCCATTCGGTATGAAATCTAACCGACTCTATTGCATTTGCACATCGAAATAATCAGGGGAGGGGGTGTGATACACAAGTGGATGTCAAGTCCTTATCTGTTACAATAGTAACGGTATGTTGGATATACAATTGCTGACATTACACTATACTTAGACATTTTTTTCAACATTACACGATGTTACGGTACCCCTCCTATTTATTCACAAAAGTAATACGTTATTATTATACTTGATTAAAATAGTACTTTGAAAAAACTAATATTACATAACAAAAAAGTGTAACAACACAAATCCATGGAACACATTGCAGTTTCCAAAGGGTTACAGAAATAATAAAAACGGGGACGAACAGATTCGATTGTTTTTGTGTAGGTTTCTTAATTATTCTATTTAGTCTCATCAGTATTCACAAATGATAAAAAATGACCCTCCATCAGCAATTCCGTAGCACTCTCAACTTTCATACGAAATAAAAGATATAGTATACATTGTTTACTATCATTCTTATAATTCTCACTCTGTTTTTGTATTATGATAGGCAGCCAGTGAAAACGAATACGTTTAATCAAATTATGGAAATGCAAGCATCACTTTAAACAAACAAAACTTTGTTATTCCTGGCTACCTTTTCCTGATTGATCGGAGGTGTCATATCAAAATAAACTTTCTAGAAATGTGAATTTCTCTTTGAAATTCAGATACCGCCCGCCAAATGAATTTTTGGTTTCCTTCCTTCAATATATTTTTAATCACTCATGTGATAAATATGCATCATACGAAATGCATCAAATGAAAGAGGAGGATCTAAGCTTTACTAGTATGTGTCATTTATTGATTATAAATGTGTCTAAATTATGATAAAACATCGATATTTCTCGGTTGTTATTTTCTGGGTCGCACCGTATTATTCACTATCAATTTTATAATCTTCACTCTGTTTTGGTATTAGCTTTTCGCATCCACTTCCTGAAACGTTCAACCTTTCCTACCTGCTTCCTCTTAAACGGTGTACCAATAGGTAGAGTAAAATTGTAAACTTGCGTTTGACTACGATATATAGGAAAGAGTACACCTCCAGTCACCGGCGTGCTGATGGGGGGCTTGAGGGAGCTGTAGACCCCCCCCCCCCCCCCAATAATATTCAAATGTGGTTTATGACTAATTCGATACCAGTGATATAAAAATGTTCTTGAAATGCAGGCGCGGAGCCACGTGGCGATTTTTCCGGGCCGACCCCCCCCCCCCCTAGGCCCCCCAAACGGTAAAAGAAATAGGATAATAACGTAAATTTAACCTTTAAAAAAAAATGCATGTCCCTCCCCCCTCCCTTGAACAAAAAAAAAAATAATAATAATGTGCTCTTACCCCCACCCCCCCCCCCCCTCGCTTATTCACCGACCGACTGAATCGGCGCTAAATTTTGCCTCAAAAACTCGAGAGAAAAAAAAAGTGCTCTTCCCCCAAAAAAAGTTTTTGCTCATTACGCCACTGCCTCCAGTATAAAAAAAACATGTAGCGATTTGCTTAGAGACCTAAAATATATTTAAATCAATACCTTTGCAGATGATGCCATCGACGAAGATGTTGAGTAGAAGTCATCATGAAGCAAGACCCCGTAATTATTACCGAGTATCAGGTCCTTCAAATGAGACATCTTACAGATGAACTGAGCGAGATCACGTGATGCAGAGGGACGTTCACGGAGATCCCGTATCGCGATTTTAAGAGTCTCAATCTATTATGATAGTAACATTATGTCAAATGAATAATTTCCAACACCCACTTAAACTACAATGAAGATTCAGCAATATTTTTACAATTATATTAATATCGCTGCCACAATGAAAAACTCTTAACACAATTATATATATTATACAGAAATAACAGGAATAATAGATTTATTTTACATTTTTGTAGGCTTTTAAATTACAATAATTAGTCTCATCAGTATTCGCAATTGAAATAGCCGTCTATCTATTAGCAATTCAGTAGCACTCCGAATTGTCATATGTAATTTAAAAAAAAATGGTATATATTATTTACTATCAATCTTAACATTTTCAGACATTTGATTTATGACAGAGAGTTCACTTTTCGCATCCACTTCTTAAAACGATCAGCTTTTCCTACCTGCTTCCTCTTAACGGTGTACCAATAGGGAGAGTAAAATTTTACACTTGCGTTCGACTATATAGGAAAGAGTTCACCTCCAGTAATACAAAAGATGTAGTGATGGGCACAATGGATAAAGACAATTATATTTTCTAGATCATATTGACCTGTTGACTGAGGAAGTAGTGGTGAAATATGAAAGAAGGACTTGGCTCATGATCTTGAGTCTTACAGAATAAAGGAGAATAAAACAAGAAGTCAGGACGGTCGCTAATCAGTCCTTAAACAGACTACTCTTAAAGGAAAATGTGTGCGCTTAATCGGCGGGAACATGCACACCCTGATTATGTTATTGATAACATGATACAGTGATGGGACCATGATTGTAAGACAGGAGGGGATTTCCCCCATTCGGTATGAAATCTAACTGACTCTAATGCATTTGCACATCAAAATGATCAGGGGAGGGGGTGTGATATACAAGTGAATGTCAAGTCCTTATCTGTTACAATAGTAACGGTATGTTGGATATACAATTGCTGACATTACACTATACTTAGACAATTTTTCTTTCAACATAACACGATGTTACGGTACCCCTCCTATTTATTCACAAAAGTAATACGTTATTATTATACTTGATTAAAATAGTACTTTGAAAAACTAATATTACATAACAGAAAAGTGTAACAACACAAATCCATGGAACACATTGCAGTTTCCAAAGGGTTACAGAAATAATAAAAACGGGGACGAACAGATTCGATTGTTTTTGTGTAGGTTTCTTAATTATTCTATTTAGTCTCATCAGTATTCACAAATGATAAAAAATGACCCTCCATCAGCAATTCCGTAGCACTCTCAACTTGCATACGAAATAAAAGATATAGTATATATTGTTTACTATCATTTTTATAATTCTAACTCTGTTTTTGTATTATGACAGGCAGCCAGTGAAAACGAATACGTTTAATCAAATTATGGAAATGCAAGCATCACTTTAAACAAACAGAACTTTGTTATTCCTGGCTACAATTTCCTGATTGATCGGAGGTGTCATATGAAAATGAACTTTCTAGAAATGTGAATTTCTCTTTGAAATTCAGATACCGCCCGCCAAATGACTTTTTGGTTTCCTTCCTTCAATATATTTTTAATCACTCATGTGATAAATATGCATCAAACGAAATGCATCAAATGAAAGAGGAGGATCTAAGCTTTACTAATATGTGTCATTTATTGATTATAAATGTGTCTAAATTATGATAAAACATCAATATTTCTCGGTTGTTATTTTCGTGGTCGCACGGTATTATTCACTATCAATTTTATAATCTTCACTCTGTTTTGGTATTAGCTTTTCGCATCCACTTCCTGAAACGTTCAACCTTTCCTACCTGCTTCCTCTTAAACGGTGTACCAATAGGTAGAGTAAAATTGTAAACTTGCGTTTGACTACGGTATATAAGAAAGAGTACACCTCCAGTCACCGGCGTACTGATGGGGGGCTTGAGGGAGCTGTAGACCCCCCCCCCCCCCAAATATTATTCAGATGTGGTTTATTACTAATTCGATACCAGTGATATACAAATGTTGTTGAAATGCAGGCGCGGAGCCACGTGGCGATTTTTCCGGGCCAACCCCCCCCCCCCCAAACGGTAAAAGAAATAGGATAACGTAAATTTAACCTTTTTTAAAACAAAAATAAATGCATGTCCCTCCCCCCCCCCTTGACCAAAAAAATAAATGAATAATAATGTGCTCTTACCCCCCCCCCCCTCCGCTTATTCACCGACCGACTAAATCGGCGCTAAATTTTGCCTCAAAAACTCGAGAGAAAAAAGCAAGTGCTCTGCCGCCCAAAAAAGTTTTTGCTCATTACGCCACTGCCTCCAGTATAAAAAAAAACATGTAGCGATTTGCTTAGAGACCTAAAATATATTTAAATCAATACCTTTGCAGATGATGCCATCGACGAAGATGTTGAGAAGAAGTCATCGTGAAGCAAGGCCTTGTTATTATGACCGAGTTTCAGGTCCTTCAAATGAGGCATCTTACAGATGAACTGAGCGAGATCACGTGATGCAGAGGGACGTTCACTGAGATCCAGATTGTGGATGTCAAGAGTCTCAATCTATTATGATAGTAACATTATGTCAAATGAATAATTTCCAACACTCACTAAAACTACAATGAAGATTCGGCAATATTTGTACAATTATATTAATATCGCTGCCACAATGAAAAACTCTTAACACAATCTTATATATTATACAGAAATAACGGAAATAAGAGATTTATTTTACATTTTTGTAGGCTTTTAAATTACAATAATTAGTCTCATCAGTATTCGCAATTGAAATAGCCGTCTATCTATCAGCAATTCAGTAGCAATCCGAAATGTCATTATGTAATAAAAAAATATGGTATATATTTTTCACTATCAATCTTAAAATTGTCAGACTTTTGGTTTATGACAGAGAGTTCACTTTTCGCATCCGCTTCTTAAAACGATCAGCTTTTCCTACCTGCTTCCTCTTAACGGTGTACCAATAGGGAGAGTAAAATTTTACACTTGCGTTCGACTATATAGGAAAGAGTTCACCTCCAGTAATACAAAAGATGTAGTGATGAGCACAATGGATAAAGAAAATTATATTTTCTGGATCATATTGACCTGTTGACTTAGGAAGTAGTGGTGAAATATGAATGAAGGACTTGGATCATGATCTTGAGTCTTACAGAATAAAGGAGAATAAAACAAGAAGTCAGGACGGTCGCTAATCAGTCCTTAAACAGACTACTCTTTAAGGAAAATGTGTGCGCTTAATCGGCGGGAGCATGCACACCCTGATTATGTTTTTAATAACATGATACAGTGATGGGACCATGATTGTAAGACAGGAGGGGATTTCCCCCATTCGGTATGAAATCTAAGTGACTCTACTGCATTTGCACATCGAAATGGTCTGGGGAGGGGGTGTGATACACAAGTGGATGTCAAGTCCTTATCTGTTACAATAGTAACGGTATGTTAGATATACAATTGCTGACATTACACTATACTTAGACTTATTTTTCAACATTACACGATGTTACGGTACCCCTCCTATTTATTCACAAAAGTAATACGTTATTATTATACTTGATTAAAATAGTAGTTTGAAAAACTAATATAGGATTTCCCGGCCAAATTCGCGTGTTTGTCATTCGAATTCATTTTCATTGCATTTAAGTTAGCGCAGATCGGCTTTGCCATGCCAATTATCATTCAATTTTCCAGTTTTTGTATTTAATTTAGGATTTTGGTCGAAGGGTTTCATAGATCTCTCATTCAATTTAGAAACTGCTCAACTAGCATTCAAATTAATATTCACTTGTCGAAGCGTAATTTTAATCATTCAAATTAACACCTGTCATTCGTATTCGAATTATGTGTATTCAAGTTAGGAATGTTAGGGGGAAGAAATGCAACACACGTTTACAGCTTTAAAAAAATGCAATTAAATGCATTATTTGCTATTGGGGTCTTTTCTGTTATTCAATTGATTAATTTTGAGGACAAAGCATATGTTTGTATTCAGACATTAGATAAAGAAGGGGCGAAACAAGGGATACTCTGAACGGACATGTTCATATACCCCGGAAAAGTGGGGACACGAAAACACCTACCCCAGTCACAATATTGTACCCTTCCTCCATAATGAAATTGTGATAAATTTATGATGAAACACAAGACAAACAACTTCCTTACATGAAAATTTACACAAATATTGAGACCATCAAGTCCGTAGATGTACAGTAAGTCTTTTTTTTTAAACAATCAAACTTAAAGGCTGATGAATATCTGATAAATCTAAAAGTATATAAAGAGTATAAATGCAAGAAAATAAAATAGGATGAAATACACATGAAAAAACTATCTTGAAAGAAAAAGAATGAGCTATAAAAAGTGTTTAAACAACGAGAAATGTATATTGATCATTAATTTTAGTGCACAAAGTGCTAATTTGAATGCTACAAATGAATTAGAATGTTAAAAGTACACCGTCGCGATGTCAGAAAATCGTGTTGCGCTAAATCGAATGACCAAATAGCGAAAGAAGCAATTTGTTCATTAATTGGAATGAAACATACATAGATTCTAACGAAAACTTCATAGATTTGAAATCTAAAAAAAGGAATATAAACCAGAGATATACCCGACAGCACTAAAACCGTCGAATTCGAACGCAAGACAAATGAATTTGAATGACAAACTCGCGAATTTGGCCGGGAAATCCTATATTACATAGAAAAGTGTAACAACACATATCCATGGAACACATTGCAGTTTCCAAAGGGTTACAGAAATAATACAAACGGGGACGAACAGATTCGATTGTTTTTGTGTAGGTTTCTTAATTATTCTATTTAGTCTCATCAGTATTCACAAATGATAAAAATGACCCTCCATCAGCAATTCCGTAGCACTCTGAATTTGCATATGCATATGAAATAAAAGATATAGTATATATTGTTTACTATCATTTTTATAATTCTCACTCTGTTTTTGTATTATGACAGGCAGCCAGAACAGATTCGATTTTTTTTGTGTAGGTTTCTTAATTATTCTATTTAGTCTCATCAGTATTCACAAATGATAAAAAATGATCCTCCACCAGCAATTCCGTAGCACTCTCAATTTGCATATGAAATAAAATATATAGTATATATTGTTTACTATCATTCTTATAATTCTCACTCTGTTTTTGTATTATGACAGGCAGCCAGTGAAAACGAATACGTTTAATCAAATTATGGAAATGCAAGCATCACTTTAAACAAACAGAACTTTGTTATTCCTAGCTACCTTTTCCTAATTGATCGGAGGTGTCATATGAAAAGGAACTTTCTAGAAATGTGAAATTCTCTTTGAAATTCAGATACCGCCCGCCAAATGACTTTTTGGTTTCCTTCCTTCAATATACTTTTAATCACTCATGTGATAAATATGCATCATACGAGATGCATCAAATGAAAGAGGAGGATCTAAGCTTTACTAATATGTGTCATTTATTGATTATAAATGTGTCGAAATTATGATAAAACATCGATATTTCTCGGTTGTTATTTTCTGGATCGCACGGTATTATTCACTATCAATTTTATAACCTTCACTCTGTTTTGGTAATAGCTTTTCGCATCAACTTCCTGAAACGTTCAACCTTTCCTACCTGCTTCCTCTTAAACGGTGTACCAATAGGTAGAGTAAAATTGTAAACTTGCGTTTGACTACGGTATATAAGAAAGAGTACACCTCCAGTAACCGGCGTACTGATGGGGGGCTTGAGGGAGCTGTAGACCCCCCCCCCCCGATAATATTCAAATGTGGTTTATTACTAATTCGATACCAGTGATATTACAAATGTTGTTGAAATGCAGGCGCGGAGCCACGTGGCAATTTTTCCGGGCCAACCCCCCCCCCCCCCTAGCCCCCCCCCCCAAACGGTAAAAGAAATAGGATAACGTAAATTTAACCTTTTTTAAAACAAAAACAAATGCATGTCCCTCCCCCCCCCCCCCTTGACCAAAAAAATAATAATAATAATGTGCAATTACTCCCCCCCCCCCCCCGCTTATTAACCGACCGACTGAATCGGCGCTAAATTTTGCCTTAAAAACTCGAGAGAAAAAAGAAAGTGCTCTGCCCCCCAAAAAAGTTTTTGCTCATTACGCCACTGCCTCCAGTATAAAAAAAAACATGTAGCGATTTGCTTAGAGACCTAAAATTTATTTAAATCAATACCTTTGCAGATGATGCCATCGACGAAGATGTTGAGAAGAAGTCATCGTGAAGCAAGACCTGGTATTCATCACCGAGTTTCAGGTCCTTCAAATGAGGCATCTTACAGATGAACTGAGCGAGATCACGTGATGCAGAGGGACGTTCACTGAGATCCAGAATGTGGATGTCAAGAGTCTCAATCTATTATGATAGTAACATTATGTCAAACGAATAATTTCCAACACCCACTAAAACTACAATGAAGATTCGGCAATATTTGTACAATTATATTAATATCGCTGCCACAATGAAAAACTCTTAACACAATCTTATATATTATACAGAAATAACGGAAATAAGAGATTTATTTTACATTTTTGTAGGCTTTTAAATTACAATAATTAGTCTCATCAGTATTCGCAATTGAAATAGCCGTCTATCTATCAGCAATTCAGTAGCACTCCGAATTGTCATATGTAATGAAAAATATGGTATATATTATTCACTATCAATCTTAAAATTGTCAGACTTTTGGTTTATGACAGAGAGTTCTCTTTTCGCATCCACTTCTTAAAACGATCAG
>JAVYIG010015515.1:0-35579 GCA_035222895.1 Strongylocentrotus droebachiensis | reverse complement strand
TAATGTTGACGACAAGACTTTCTCGGATTAATCATTAATTTAGGATCTAAATGAGCAAGCTATCGTAAGTCAAATAAGCTATATATATATGTTATTTTTAATTAGACTCTAATTATTGTCATATTGCAGCATGTATGAGGATGTAAAGAGTGAAAATCTCGTAGCATATCTCATTCATCGCGGTCCTGCCGAACCGAACCATTTGTTCCGTACAGTCCCTCACAGAAAGAGGTCCCCAGACTTCAGTCTCTATAATCGGAGGTCTAGTGGAGCCAGACGTAGTCTCAGTGGAACAACCGACGATTAGAGAGACTGAAGTTTTCGGTCTACTCTAGCTCAGCTCAGCTCACACACAGTCACAGTTCCGACAGTGCTCGGCGCACTGCACGGCCCGTGCCTCACGGCCACTGCACGGCCCGTGCCTCACGGCATCTATCTTGCAACTGAACTGTCAGTTACGATGAATTTCTTGTGAAAACTTTACTTTGAAGAATGATTATCGAAATTCAGTAAACATGGACAGGATAATCACAAAGTAAGTCCTGCTTTCATACCTCTAATTCACGTAAACTATATACAAATCACGGCAATCATCATAGAATCAGAGTCGAACCGACTGAGCTGTGCGTGTGACGGTGAGCGTAGAATCATCGCATACATTATACACGTACGTTCGTCGTACACGCAGCAGGTCCGGCTGGCCTACAAAGCATATATCCTATAGAAAGACGCATAACACGGATAAGCCCAACCCGTGAGAGCGTGCATTTCTTACATCCCCTCACCCGTGTGAGTCATCTGTTGATGTGTATTTCTCTTACATGCTACAAAGCATATCCTATAAAAAGACGCATAACACGGGTAAGCCCAACCCGTGAGAGCGTGCATTTCCTACATCCCCTCACCCGGGTGAGTCATCTGTTAATGTGTATTTCTCTTACATGCTACAAAGCGTATCCTATAGGAAGAGACCTAACTCGGGTACGCGGCACACCCGTTACAATAAGATTTGCTACACCCGTTGACGCGAGTGGATTCTCGTCCAATGTGTGTCTCTTCGTCTCTCTTTGATAATTAGACAGAGGGCGGGAGCACGCCTTGCCTACTCGCTCTCACGGGTTCGTCGCCTCCTTGCAATCCACCACGCTCGCCGATCTCTCGTCCGCCCGTCCTCCCCGGCACCCCGAAACCGCGTTTAACGGCATGGACGTCGATCGCGGGGTCGAGGTGGCACGCGGGTTACGGGAGACAGGCCTCGTGGAATTGTGCCGCCGTCCCCGCGCCACGGCGGAGGCGGGCGGGGTCGGGGAAAGACGTTTTGAGGAACCGTTTTGTCCCGTTTTGGACCCCCCGCGGCGATTTTGCGTATTAATAATATAGATACAAATTTTGCCGGGGAAACCGCCCACTTATTTGGCAAATTATTATATCTATCCAGACCGGATAGATATCGCTTATGTGCCGCGTAGTCCCATATGCATCTTATTGTGTACAGTGCTTGTAACTTTATCAAGACTGGGCCAAATTTCTTATCATTCTAATGATTCCAGAACCTTGCAGTACACACCAATATTTATATGCTAGATGATCAACCTTTTCTGATCGATTCCACAACGTTTATTTCACAATGCAATCGCATGACCAGAAATGGTCTTTACCTTTAAGGGACAATCCATATTTCATGTTAGTAGCAAGCTTTGATGAAAAGCAGGAAATCAGTGAACCAGATTGTTGATGGTTCAAACTTAAATAGGATGGAACAAAAAGAAAATTAGAAATCAGAATTACTAGAGGTTTTATTGGTTTATTGAGGAAAATTATTTATTTTATATGAAGACTTTCTTCAAATGGCATTTTATACTACCAGCATAATGTGGTGATGAATAACTACCAACTTTCTGTGACAATTTCAGCAGTATGTGTAATTGATACTGATTGATAGTGTATTCACCTTACCAAAAAAATAAAAATCTAATGAAGATACGAGTTGCTGTGGTATGAGTTAACTTTGGATATTGTATTTCACATCATAGATTCTTTTTGAAGCCAAGAGGGTGTTACTCTGTGTAAAATGATATGAGCTATTGTCCTTCTGGCTCTGAACAGATGAAATCATCCAGATGTAAATCTGATACCCACGTATTGTCAGTGTAGCTTACATGCGGTTAAAATATCATTTGAAGCTCTGCATTGATCAACTGCCAGGGGCTCTGGGTTAACTTTTTTATTTTGGTTGCCGGCCAGGCATTTGGTACTTAACAATATTTTAAATATTTCCAACATGCACTGAACACAACATAGGAAAGTTGAAATCATGCTCAGTGCTAGTCATCATGCAATTATTTTTGAAATGAGAAATGAGCCAGTAAGTTTTAGTAATAGAGATGACCTCTTGGTTTTAATGCAGTATGGTTGCTGTTATTGTAATTATTCAATTCTCGCTACCCCAAATAGCGATTCTGCCGAGCTCCGGGGAAAATCCTGAAAACGCGCATTGCATTATGGGATAGCTTTTCGACATTACAGCTTCCTGTGCAGGCGCTATATTACTAGGCGCGATAGCGCAAACGTAAAACGCCGTCGCCACACAACGTGTTTGCACCGAATATGTCGTCTGCTCGGTCTTGTTTTTTTTTTGCAAATATTTCAACGTTTATTTGAACATTTCATTCGTTGTTTTTTGCGTCTTTTGACATCAGTGACGATGGTTTTCTTTTGTGAGGCTGCACAGTGCTGGGCTCATGATTCCAAGCGTAAGAACCCTGAAAAATGGGGGTGGATGAAGGCCGTGACTTGGGATGGGACTCTATACCGGAAGTTGTAGTGACGACCCGAGAGAGTGAAAATTACCTCGTCTCGCGAATTTCGAGATTTTCGTACCTATTTAGGGTAGCGAGAATTCTTTCAATTTTGCCTATCCTTTTTTTCTTCAGGAGGGTGTAAAACCTATGTGGGAAGACGACAAGAACAAAGATGGTGGCAGATGGCTCATAGGGTTCGACCGCAAATCAAAACCACAAGACATAGACAGATGCTGGTTAGAAACGGTGAGCTTACCATTAATACTGGGTTTGTCAGACTAGGGTACAATCAATTCAGCTCAGTGGTAGAGCAGTGGTCTCGTAACCAGGTAGTCCCAGTTTGAATCCAATTTGTTGCGTTGGTGCTCTTTATTATTTAAAGGCAGTAATCCTCATTACCAAGTTCCTCAGAGAGGACTTAAAGCTGTTGGTCCCCTAGTTGCTTATAAGCTGTTTTATCCCATATTGTACCAACCACATGTGAGATATCAGTATATCTGATTTACTGTTTCAAACTAAAAGCCGTACCCGAGCTTGAAACAAAATATCCAATAAAACTGATATTTCTTGTTGGTTGTGCATGATCTGTAAATACTTTGTCATGCCAATATTTATGATAATTGATACCAATGAATTCAAAATTTTGGGAGGTTGTAATATTGTGATAGCACACTATGCATGCTGATGTTAATTCTGTCCACTTTCCATATTGGACGCAAAATTACAAATTTTCTTGAACTGCCCTCTTTTGCATGCTGCTACAGAATTGTCCATTAAACTGACAAAGCTGTTAAAATCCCATTTTTTTTTCTCTAGATGTTGCTAATGGTTGGAGAGAGCTTTGACGACGATTCAGATCTAGTCAATGGTGCAGTGGTCAACATTAGGAGTAAAGGAAACAAGATTGCAATGTGGACGGGAGATTGGAGGAAAGAAGACTCGATAACCAATATAGGGTAAGTCCACACTCGTCATTTAAAGCCCCTCTGAAGTGTTTGGAGCCCCAAATTCGCCAAAGATTTGATGGCCAAATATAATTTAATTTGTATCATAATGTGAAAGAGGATGTCATGAAAAGATTTCCCCCAAAAAAATGTGTTTGAAGACAAATAATGATAAAAGAATACATAATTGGGGTTTTCTGTTGGAATTTAAATCAGAATGCTTGCTGAAATGGGCATTTATCAAACCAAGCAAAAAGGGAGACCTTAGTGTTAGATGTACTGTGTGCTCTCATGAGTGTGGCATATTCCATGGTGGATTATAAGTCTACAGTTCAGTAGATGGAAACACCAAAATGCGATGGAAACCTCAAGAAATGTGACTCTACATTTTTGTAACAACAAATTAAATTAGGCCAAGATAATGTTTTACATATATGTAGGAAATTATGCAGATTGGTAATGCATGCTGATGTTTATTCCTGAGGTGAAGAAAGAACAAATCAATGACAAATATGGATATTTGTTTGGAAGATAGGATTTGAAAGTGAGAGTTTTGGTCGAGTGCAGCTGGCAACTCTGTAAAACAGTGTTTCAAACTACTTCTTCTAGCTCCACAAAAGAGGTATAAACACACCCCAATTCTACCCACTTGAGTCAGTGTGTAAACATGGACTATCGTTTGAAGTAAATGCCTTTGTTTATACAGCCCAAAGCATCACATGCCTTTGCCTGATTTCTATTTCTTGTATATTTTATTTCTTTACAGACGAAAATTCAAAGAAAGGTTAGGTCTACCACCGAAATACTCAATAGGTTATGAGGTAAGTTTTTTTCTTCTTTGTTTTGAATTTAAATTCCTGGACATCTCTGTAGATTTGTCCAAATCAAATCACATCTACTTGGCAGTTTCTGTTAGGGTCCTGTTTTTTCATAGCTCAGATCTTGAATGCAGTATTTTGCATACTGACACGCTTGTGGAACATGGGGATAATACAAGTGTGAAAGAAGATAATTGTGTTGCCCTGACGATGGTAGTATCCTTTGAAGAATGAACCACTGATATATCAAGAACTGTAGAGCCATCTAAAACTGCTGTAGCACTATTGTTATACAAGATTTAGATATGTTGAATGCAACACAAGCTTAATCTTCTGTTTTTTTTTTTTTTTTTAATATTGCCTGTCTCTCTTGTAAAAAAGTGAGGTATGAAAAACAAAAATTCTCCTCTCTCTCTCTTCTCTCGCTTCTTTCTCTGTCATCTCTCTGACTCTTCCCTCTTTCCCTCTTTCATTTTTTTTCTTGCTTTTTCCTATCACTTTCTCCAAACAATCTTCCTTGTCCTTCTCACTCCCTCGCTTCCTCTCTTATTTATTTAAATATTTATCTCAGTTTGATTCATTGCTCTCTCTCTACCTTGTTATTGTTTCCAGGCACATAAAGACACGATGACGAAGACGGGGTCCATGGCAAAGAGTCTCTACACCGTATGATACATGCCCTTTCCATCCACCTTCTCCATTTGCCAACTGTCTGTCTCTCCTTCCCTCTCAACCGTGATCAATGTTCCCGTCGCTGCTTCGTGTGTCACGCCCACAGATACAAACATCTTTCCCAACAGTCGTGGGACTCTGACCTGCTAGTGTATTGTCTCTGCATGTGGCATGACAGATGCTAAAATGCAGCTATCAAGATTTATGACCTTTTTGCTTGGAAGGGGTTGTATCTCGTATTATCTTTCATCATAGCGACATGTGACTGCAAGAAGTCACAGCCGATTTCTCTGTGGCGATCCTGTCTCAATTACTAATAAAGTGTAATTTTGATAACAGATTTACAAATTAAAGCTCTAACTACAATAGTCCAACTGATACGTGTTGTTGATGCAGTATTGACTAATACATCATTCTGAATGTTGTTTTCTATTTGCTAAAAGATTTCAGAATTGTTCACGTTTTGCATGTTCTGACATTTGATAAAGTTTTCCACGTGTGTGTGGAGTGTTCTCAGCCACTAAACATGCTTTTGCTTCAGTTACAATGAGTTTTCGTGAGTCTTGTTATTGTTGTAAATGACATGCTGCTTATTATTTCCATATTTTCAATTCCAAGGTTGGGATTGAACATACTGCATACTAAAATCAATCCATAGTTAACCATAAATTTCTCAATATATAACACATGTACAGCTACGAGATAATGAATTGTTGTATATACCGCCATTGAATGAAGATTTTGCTTTGCTTTTCATTTTCACTGGAATTTCAACTTGTAATGTTGTAGTGCAAGCTAGTTTACACTTCACCCAGTAATTAATTCTTAACAATTGGTATTTGGGCTTGGTCTTAAAAGTTCCTTAATATATTCATGGAAGACCCTGAGTAGATCTAAGCACCATAATATAAAGCTTAGCGATTAATAGTATGATCCTTTGACCAACTGATTATACATAGCGAACAGTTGCAAAATAGTGATCAAACGTAAGGTAGATGAATCTTCGTTTTACGGGGCCCAGATATTATCCTAACACTTTTTGCGGTACTTTTATCCTACCCAATTTCCAATAGTAGTACAAACAAGACTTCAAAATAACACTGTTTTCTGGAGAAAGCTCTGTTGTTATTCCCTTATCAAACATCTTGTATACAAGCTTGGCCACTTTGTGCAAGTCAAGGGAAAAAGGGAGACATAAGCTCTCATAATACATTTATCAAATTTCACTAATATTTATCTGTGCCAGTGTTGCACTCTTATTGCTCATACGAGGCCTGTAATGAAAACATTTCAGGATTTTTTTTTGCAGATCTCAAAATTTGTTAACTATTTATGAAAAATGAAATCCCAATGTCTAAGTGGTGTATGTGAGTCTCTTTGAGGGAATGGTTATCTAATTACAAAGTTTTTATAATATTTTGAAACTTCATGTTACTAACCCAGTCTGGAAGCTCGGGTAAGTAGATAAAGTTTGCTACCATCAACTTCGATGATAGTTACATAAGATCTTGAAATGAAAAGAGATATTCTCTCGCAATCTCGCATGATGTTTTGGCCATTTACTATTTTACTTTGTAGAAATTTCCAGGTGAACAATTTGATATGCATGAGAATGATTTGCAAGAACATGAGGTGCATTCGGGAGAAATATCCATCTACATGCGGTAGACTAACATTTGCTATCTGCCTTTTGACAACCCTTGACTCGATGCCTATGAGTTCCTGTACATAGCATGAGAAGATTCTGTTTTGTCGCTCTGTGTCGAAATGGTTGAGTTTTACATGTATACTTCGTTTTAAACTTTGTCAATTGGACATACTTGTTTGTTTTAGTTTTTGTCATAAGCATAGCTCAGTTGGTTGTTTCGACATGGAATTATTTGTCTTTATCATTAACTATGCTTCGAAACAAAGTGAGAGGAGTTGAAGGAGATTGGATTAATGCAGATGGTCTAAGATCAAGGATTGCATTGTGTATTAAGAATGAAAACATGAATGTTGATATCTCTATCAACTCTGCATAGATATGAATTGATTGTATGGAAATTTAATTGATCTCTTATATTGAAAACAATTTTTTAAGGATAGGAAGACTCGACAAACAGTATCATATCATTTGTCTGTAAAAGAAGTCTTGTTTGTGAACAATGAGTTTTGAGACCTCTTGAAAGCCCACAGTTCTTTTTATTTCAGAATTTGTGATGTTCTGTATTGTAACATTCTTTTATAGATTGTTTACCTTATGTTTTCAAATTCCATACATTCTTTGGTTACAAAACTTTCTGAACAAGCTTCAAAGCATGCTCATACCCTGAACCTTATGAAATGACATAAAATCAGAGGAAAATTTCCCATTAATTTGAATACATGTTGAAAACAGTCTGTCAAAATGTGTTAAGGGATTGAAGAAGGGAGGTTAGAGGTCAAGAGTTTGGCAGAGAGATTGGAAGTTTGATAAGGGATTGGCATTTATGCTACCAAACCCTGATGGATTGTTTGTACATAAGAGTGTGTTTATTATCGAGAAGGGAGCGATGAAAGCTCAAGCGATAGAAACGATGTTGAAGAAAAACCTACGTAGCTAGGCTTCGAATCTCAACTGTGTGGAAACATTTTAATGAAAGCTAAATCTTAAAGAACTATTATCACATCATATGGTTTTGTTTAAGATTGGCCTGTACATGTAAATATAGACTCGAGTTATATTACTGTAACGAGGAGAGAATATTGGAATAATTTTCAGTTTGCATTTTACCCACTTTTGAGACATCTTGTTATTTGAATCGATGTAAAATGACTGCTTCCAAATTTTCACAAATTAGATGTGATGAAAAGTTAATTCTACATGTGTATTTCTTTACAACTGATTAAGACATGTGAAGATATGTTTTAAGCCAACTTTTCAAGTAACACTTTTACTGCAGATTAAAGATTCATTAATAAAATGCAAATGCAAAAATCAGCAGTATTCATAAGAGTGTTGGGTCCTCAAGCTCTGCAAAATTGGAAGAAGCTTGAAAGATTCTTCTATGATAATTTTTGTTGTGAGCCAGGAGAGGATTAAATCGTGCTTTATCACATGAGCTATCACCCTCCCAGCCCTCAACATTTGGGGCCAGTCACCACGAAATGAGTCCAGTGTCGCATTAGGCTCAATCGTAGTAATAGCGATGTATAGTGTGTATGTACTGAAAATTGACCCACCTACCACATTTAAGATTTTTCCAAAAATCAACTTATTAATGTGTTGTAGTTTATGTCCCAGAGCTTAGGTCACGAAAATATCTCCTAACATTTTTTGGCAAATAATATAGGCTATGTTACGCATCATTAACTTTACACCTAATTATCTAAAAACTGGGTAATGATCCCATTGTTTATAAAGTCCAATTAGTTTTTTGTTCATATTTCTGGATATAATTTATCAATTTTAATGTGTGACCCCTTAATTTAAAGCTTACTTAATGTAGATTCATATAATACTTAAAAACAGGAATAAAATTTTTGACCAACTGGACTCATTTCGTGGTGACAGGCCCCATTTTGTAAAATATTTCTTTTGAATGTTTTTTGTCCTCCTTCATATGATCTGCTCATTTTGATTCTCATATAAATCTGTGTAATTTCTATGTTCATAAGTATTTCAAAGTATTTTCAAACTAAAAGAAAATAAGAAGTAACTATCCACTTTCTGATCGTTAAAGGTTCCCTTTTCTCTTATCAGAATATGTATTATTATTTTATTTGTAAATTAAGGTATTTGTGAGCTAAGAGTGAGGGCAAAATACTTGTATGTTATGCTTCACTTATGTATCAATATGATAGATGCATGATCATTGTGTAGTTTTCCTTTTTCCTACCACTTATCTATCTGGTACCTGTAAGAGGATAAAGAGAATTGTTTTATTTATTGCAGAAAACGAAATTCTCTTGCATATTTTATTTCCTTTCTTTTTAGTTGTGCATTGTTTTAGAAACTCACCGTTAGATTTGTGAGTTATATTTACTCATTATTTTAGAGAAGAAACCTGTAAGGTGCCCGTAAAAAGAAAATAAGGACAAAAAATGTACATAATGTACAGATAATTAGGAAGGAATGTGTATGTCATCTTGGCTATGAATTTGGAGCCAATGTTGTATGTTGTATTTTATATCTTAAAGAAAAAAGAAAAAGACAACAAAAGTTTATTAAATGTAATTTGTTTCCACTGATGGAAGAAAGTAACCAGGAAATGCGAGTCCTTTTTTTGTGTCACTTAATTTCATCTTCTTAGAACCAGAGCTTCAGAAGAGCATTAAAGGTACTATTTTTGAGAATACATGTTGAAACCTTTCTAAAAGATTATATGAATCAAAAGTTATCTGAATGGTAATAACAATCTGGAATTCATTCGCAATTAGTCCTCTACACTGAATGTTCTTCCTGTCGTTTCGGGGTTATTCATACAGTAGTACATATGGAATTCCTGTCATTGGAAATGAACAGAAGCTTCACATTATTGACCATCATTTCTCTTAAAAATTCCATGTTCCATGTGAAGATTCTTGACGACAATTACTACATTGTTCAGTAGTACCTTTAAGCCTGTGTTGTGCATTACGAGTCACAGTCCACACTATTCTACTTTTGAGTGAGGTTTGCAGCTACGCCACATTCTTTTGACAGGGTTGATTTGCCCTGTGAAGGGCCCACTCGTGCTCTTTCTTGACAGGTTATACCTATGGTCTTCAGGGCAAAGCAACCCTTTTGAAAGAATACATGGTGTAACCGCAAACCTTGCTCAAATCTATCCTCACCATGGAAACCTACTAACCAGAGACACTTAACCGGCAAAAACTCTTATAAATTGGTTGTGTCAGTCTAAGATGGTTGTTAAATATAACCTAAACTCTTTAATGTAATCACAACTTTCAATCAAGTACCTCTGTGGGCTACGGTTACTAAAACTGGCATAGGCAAATAATTTGGAAACTCATTTATTCATTAACCCCTTCCCCTCTGAATCATTTTGTCAAAATTCAGGAATTTTTATTTGATGTAGGCAAACGATGTTTACAAATCAAATCAACTGGGACATATTCCGGGATAGTTGAAATTTGACAGGAATGGATTTGGGTTAATTGCAAACACAGTATCCTTCAACCAAGTGGATTAATAATTTATTACTGAAATAAGAAAAGAGAAACTAGTGGATCCAGTTCACATATATTTATTTCACAACTTTCCAGATTTACACATAATTTCACATCTTTATCTAAAAAATATTTTTCTCCAAGTACACGTATATCAACATCTAGCATCAAATATAAAGATTACAACAATTACATTATCTGACTAATGCCATACTCTCCAGCAATACCTAGTGTACCTTGAACATTTCTTGACATTTTATGCTCTAAATAACATAAATATAATTACAAGGTGTGAGTGTTTAATGCAACGACTGCTACTTGCCAGCAAATATGAATACAAAATATACACTATGTTCACCCAATTTTGGCATTGAATAGAAGAATTCTATGAGAATACAAAAATAGAATATTACGCATACCTGTACTAAGCACCTGTTTTAAACATGGTACCTGTCTCTTGATTTTGTCAACAACTGTAACTTGACCTGGGCATTGTTTCACAGAACTGTCATTAGTAGACATTCAACGACATCCCATTGAAACATGTGTTCAATTTAATGCACACATGTCAATGGTTTGTTGGTGAACTTGTACTTAAAACGGTTCCGTGAAACACTGCACTGTACTGTATAGTATACAATTTTTGCCTTATTAAACTAGGTAAGGTTGTAAACATGTTGTAGATGTTCTAGAGATTTATAATTGGTTTGTTTATTGTTTACCTGACTGCTATGTGTATGCTTGTTAGTAAGTAACCAGGGGATAACCAGGGGATCAATAGCCGTAAGCTCCTCTCCAAGGGACATGGTAATGAGGATTAATGCCTTACCAAAGGGCACTAGCGCATTGACTTGGTTTTGAACCCGAGACCTGCTTGTTAACAGACCACTTCTCTACCATGCACTGAGCCACCACGCCTCCTCATAAGTGTTTTAAAAAATATTACAATATGGGACTTTTCACCTGCTGAGAAGCCAGAAGGGCATAACCTTTAAAACAGATTTCAATTCCTTCTGCAGGGTTCTGAACAGACATTTCCAACAGACTCAAACAAATTATTACATACATTTAAAGATAAAAATATAGGAAAGAATCTCCAGTATTCTACCATATTTTCAGCAGAGATTGCTAACTATGCAAGAAGCTACAATATACATGTACAAAATATTAACTCATTCAATGTAAGGTTTTTACTTTGTTTAATGTTAATATTCACTTATTGTTGTACCTCTGACTGACATCAATTTTTTTTCTCACATAATAATTATAGAAAAGGTTGATAAAAATGGTATTATTTGATTTGAAAGATTGCACCTTACACACTGGAAAGTCTCATATGAATATGCAAAACCTAACCTGTCTTTAGGCCTAGCTGAGCTACACATCAAGTTTTAAAATAATCAAGAAAATAGGTGCCTCCTACATGTAGTTGTATCCTCCAGTATGTTTAGATGCCAAAAGGATCTTGAAAATGTGCCCTTTTGTTCTTTTTTTGTAATTGTTTGTTTGTTTGTTGGAGACTTTTTCAAACTTGTGCCCCCTCCCAGCCAGAGAATCCTGGATCCACCACGTCATCAAGTATTTAGACTAATATGCAATAGCCACACAAACATGAAAGGAATTTTCTCTCATGGAACATTACACACGCAACTTCCTCAAAATTTTACCTTGTAAAGAAATACTTGCAATATATGATGGACAGGCAGTCAGTGTCACTATAGTTTATACATATGTATGAACAACGTACTATCTTGATTCTGTATCCTTGTATGATGAAAATGTCTTAATCACATGTAAGACTTTATTCAAAATGCCTTCTGACAATGCATCTTTTACAATAAATTGAGAACCATAAGGATGTTAGATATGTAATGCATGCATTTCTTGGCAAGAAAGAGAAGGCAGTTATGTAACGGCAATGGCATATGTTAACTTACTTGGCGATTACTTTTGTTGTTCGTTGAAAATTCACAAGAAATGAGAAAGGGATATAACTTTAATTATGTCACCCCCCTCCCCTCCCTCGCAGAAAAACAACATAACTTTAGGCATATAGGCATAGACCATAGCAGCGTGCAAGGGGGGGGGGGGATCAAGCTTATACCATTTCACCATTTCATCAGGTCCTCGATTTGAGTTGTCCTCAAATCATGTACCTACAGATTCATCTGTCCATAATTGCCACAGTAGTATATGTACAAGCTCCAACGGATAAAGCAATTACAGGTACAAGCTATCAGAGACAACCCTGGATTTTGTGAGAGCTTAGCTAGCTTTATGAAACAATGTCTGACCCATTTGGCAATACAGTTACACCAAACCTCTGACATAGTTGTGCATGAAAAAAGTAATCCACCACTAGTGGGTTGGTCAAGCATTAAACTGAGCTTTTGCAACCAGGACACCCCCCCCCCCCCCCTTGTCTGAAAAGATTTGATTCATTATCCAATCATGTGTCAAAGGCAACTGTGCAGTGTACTGGGACATATATGTCAGGTGGTTTTAGTTCTCACATGTCTGACTGTTAAATTATCTTTAAAACAGTAGCAGATATAGGGTGGGGCAAACTGGCCTGTGCCCCCCCCCCAAAAAAAAAAACCTGAAAGACATACCTCAAGTATGCACATAATTTGTTTCCTTCCCTAAATAATATTCTAAGTGATGTCAAGTCACAATATAGCCCTACCCCCCACAAAGTGTTCACAAAATTCTTTCAAAGAGTTTTTTATTTCTCCTGCTAGCAAGGTTTAACAAAACAAAACTTTACTTTCAAGGTCAAATTTGTTGGTCAAACTAAACTAATAAATAACATTTGATAACATATGTAGAGAGTTTTGTCATTGTTAATTCATATTGCAGGTATTCTAGCTACATACATTTCAATATATACATATGACCTTGGATGGATATTATAAGTATGGGATGTAAAAACTGAACAAATGAGGGTGATAATCCTATTCATACCAATCACGGGGTAATAATATACTTATCTGTAAAGTGCTCTGAGAGGGCCTCCGGTCCTGAAAAGCGCTATATATAAGAACGAGCTATTATTATTATTATTAATCAAATTTGTATCATCGTTGTCATGAACCTAAGAGAAAAGATAGAGATTTGATCATGGTCTCCAAAGGTTTGTGAGCGTATGGAAAGACTGCTAAAAACATTGTCTCATTTTACACAGGAGACTGGGCAGTGAATTCCTCCTATTACAACACTTTTACTTGGTACTTGGTTGATTGGTCCTTCAAAATACTTGTCAAATAATTTATCATTTGTTGTCTGACATATTTGCAATGACTGGACTAAAGTTTTCAACCATCCTCTCCTTGTTTAGGTCAATCCCGCAATCTCCATGTCTATTATCTCCCTCCTGATTGGTCTGAATGATCGTTGACTGGGAGTCCGCCTCGTTCAGGTTGATCTCCGTCATGACACCATTCTTCTTGCAGTCCTCATCTTTGGCTGCAGGATTGGCGAAGACAAGATCCTGTGCAGGATCCTGGAACGTTGTAGGTGTGCCTTTGGGTGATGATGATGAGTTGGACGCATCGTCTCTTCCGCTTTTACTTGAGTTGCGACTCCACGGGAAACTAGAACTGAATCGCTTGGGTGACTTCTTGCTGTTGGCCGATTTCCGATTGAGGGTGCAGTAATGGGGTACACACCCCTCCTGGTAGGGGCTAGACCCGGTATTGGCTATTACCTTCTCAGGGGGAAGGGTCCCTGCTTTCAGAGAAAGTGGTACATCCTTGGCCGTATCTGGTATCTTCGCGTGACTACTACTGCAAGAGCTTACAGGGGATGAGTTTGCAGGAAGCGTGTTGCGCCTCTGGGCGGGCTGGTGATAGGGGTTTAGATGATTGCTGTGGGGCTCTACGCTTGTCTTGTTGGAACCTGGTGCCTGGTCTAGACCGATGGTCCCATTGGTGTGAGGCCCTGGTGCACACACAGGGAGGGTGTGGAGGGGTCTGGAGGCCGGGTGAGGGGGTAGTTGGGTGATAGCCAGCTCAGCTGCTATCTGAGTGTTCGTCTGGCTTGAAATCACTACAGCACCTCCCTGTGGACAGATAAAAAGAAGAAAACTAGGGTTGATCCTTCTTGTTACTAAAGGTCAATTCATACCGGACTACCGGTCACTGCAATTTATTTAGAACACCGATTTCCAGTGAGTTTTAAAATCCATCAAACCTGAAAGTTTTTTTAATGAAAATAAAAATAAAGCAGGATCAGAAAGACTTTCGAAAATCAAGCTGCATCTTAAACACTTAATCAATAGAGAGGAATAGATACACATTCTGACTGTAGAGATGAAATTAGAACATATAACTGCCTGAAGAATATTTTGTCAAAAACAAGAAAAAAGAAATTCAGATCATATCTTAAATCTCCCGTAATTAACAAAAACAAACAACCACATAATTGCTTTCAATATGTTATATTCTATAATAAACTAATTTCTATGCTAGTAAATTTGGTTACAAAGATGAAAGCAGCGAAAGAGTCACTTAAAGTATAGGAGAGAGTTTAAAGCCCCTCTAAAGTGTTGGGAGCCCCACAAATTTGATGGCAAAATTTCACTTAAATTGTAAAATAAGATGTCATTTAAGACACATTTCTTCAAGGATTTTAAAAACAAATACCGGTATGTTTGAAGTCAAATATTGATGAAAGAATACACAATTTAGGTTTGCTGCGTACAATTAACAGAAAACCCAAATTATGTATTCTTTTATCATATATTTGTCTACAAACACATTTTTGGTGGGGGAAATCTTCGCAAAAGTGTGTCTTAAATGACATCCTCTTTCACATTTAATATGATACAATTCCAGTTAAGTGAAATTTTGCCATCAATTTATTTTTTGGCAAATTTGGGGCTCCCAACACTTTAGAGGGGCTTTAAAGAGACAATTGTAATATACACAGATCTTTTCACATAGAATTCCTAAATATTTCACTCTCACAATGATGACAATAGATCTTCTCAAATTTCTAAATAAAAACTGGGGAAATGAGTCACTTGAATTGCAGAATGGGATATACAGCAGAGAAATAAGTTCACTCGATTCAAACTGTACCTGCACTTGCTGTACATTTACTGTATAATAATGAAATTATAGAAAGATCCACTCAAAAAAATAGTCACTATAAAAGTAAAGATATGCAAAACAGGAAATTTGATATCATGGTCGTTTTATCCATAACTTACCTGATCCATCTTGCCTATTTCTTGATTGACATTGTTAATCCTGATGCCAAAATCAATATATAGATAATTGTGAAAGTGATAACTTAATGACCACCAAATTATTTCCTTTCTCCCTGTAACTTTCAATGTTTTCAACAACGTTAAATACATCAACTTTAACTGTGCATAACAACCTCTATATTGAGGCCAGTTTCACTGATAGGTATCCTGTACAACCTCTCTAGAAAGGCCGCCTGTGCTTCAGGTACAACATGTTGTCTGCTAAGACTCAGAAGGCTTCTTGCCCTTGATCAGCAATGTCTTTTAGAACTTGTCTTGGAGGACTGTCATGGTAATGCATGTATCCTGAAAGTCATGCCACATTGAAATATATGCTTTATTTACATGCTTGTTCATGCTTTGCACAATGACCTTATAACATTATTCTTTCTCTTCTTTATTTATTCTTTACTACCACAAACTCTACCTCTTTATAGATACCCAATCTCGCACATGATTAGCTTGAAAATCATTCATTAAAGAGATGGCCCGATTTTTAAAGATTGCAATCGTGAGATAGCCCTCATCATCAGACAATCACCCACAAAAGGAAAATGGATAGAAAATGATAAAAATTACAACTGAAAGAAAATAAATACCCTGAAAACATGACAGACATTGTTCTTAGAAATTCTATCTCTAGATGTCATTGAAAGAGTGTGAGATCTCTACTTTTGATTAAGCATAAATCAATATATTACACTTACCGGTAACATTTGCCATTTCAAGGCATACTGTTTTACATTATGAGGAAAAGAGGAAAAAGTTTACATGAAAAAGTAACAGATAATTGCATTTTTCAAAACATCATCATGTGTGTCTGTCAATGAATGCAGATGGACACGAAATGCTACAAATGAGGTGTGAAAATTACAGGCAAGGAGGAAAAATACCCAAGAAAAATCCAGAGGAGAGGGGAAGGAACTTTAGAGGCCTGCATGCATGAAATGATGCCTTCACACATAGCTGTCCGGCCTTGAGGCTTGAGCAGTGAGGATGCAGTCATTTCTCCTAGCTAGCTATCTCTCCATCATCTCCTAGAAACTAGCATTGCAGACTGAGATAACCCTTATAAAGTGAACGCTTCATGAAGAGGATATCTCGAACATGCAACCTTTACATGATTCCGTTTGAAAATCATTCAAGACTTCCTTATATGCAGACATCATGTCTGCGAGCAGAACCCAAGATTTGTGTTTTTAAGAGGATTTTGGGATGTGTAACTTGTTTCCTTACAATTTCAATGGTGTGAAGTTTTAGGATGCTATGTTGCCTTTGGTAAAATGCATGTAGCCTACCAGTGGTTGATCCAGGGGAGCACAGCTAGGGGCAAATTCCCCCTCCCCCAAAAAAACAACAACAGGGGCAATGAGAGGACGGGAAGAAAAGGAGAAGCATGGGCTGACAACCCTTTTGTTGCTTGTCAGAGAATTTTGTTGCCAAAATGGCACACCAAAAATCACATGACCTTTTCTCTTTTTTCTCTGCTTGTCAAAGGATTTTCAGACTTGTGCAGCCCCCTGCCAGAGAATTCTGGATACCCCTCTGTCTAATGAGAGGTACGGAGGCATGTTGAGCACAATTCTAGTATAGTCCAACTCAATGAAATGTATACCGGTAACTAAAATTTGATTAATTCAAGAGAAAAATCTACTATGAGATTGTTACAGGAATTTTCTTCTTAAAGCATCAGTGAAAAAAAAAACGAGCTAAAGAAAATGAATAATGCATACCTGTAGTCAAAATAGGGATTCCTATTTAATGACTTGTATGCTTAATTATGAATATGTATATACACCAAAAATTAAGAATGTAGTCACCGCTTTAAAATGCTATATTCATGTAACTGTTAAGCACTGAGATCAAGTTACTTCCATTATCCATTATGTCTACACATCCAAATTCTTTGAGATAAATCCAAAATGGGATCCATAAACAGGTGTTTGATGGTTTATCAAAACACTCACGTATTGTGATCTAGTTCATAGTGATTATACTAAACCAAAATGAGAAATTATGTGCTATAGATCTGACACCCAACTAATTCAAGTATGACTCGATCATGGCCAAGAGTGGCATTATTTTATAATAATAATAATAATAATAGCGAGTTCTTGTATAGAGTACCGAAGCTGTGACGTCATAAAAATCTGTTTTTAGAATTTCTCAATTTTTTCTTCATATTCCGAAAGAACATCAAAAATAATGTCCAAATGTCGAAAACCAATTGAATATGTTAAGTATTGGCTGAGATATGACCATCTGAATAAATATACTCCCCATAGGAACTCAGTGTTATATGCTCTGGCTCCTAATGGTTAGGAGCCAGAGCATATAACACTGAGTTCCCATAGGACATATATTCATTCAGATGTTGATATCTCAGCCAATAATTAACATATTCAATTGATTTTCGACATTTGGACATTATTTTTGATGTTCTTTCGGAATATGAAGAAAAATTTGAGAAATTCTAAAAATAGATTTTTGATGACGTCACACTTCACCACTCTATAGCGCTCATGTCAGTCAGATGTGACCCTCCTGGCGCTCTTGATTGCCAATCATATTATATACACTTACTGCTTTCAGTCATTAATGTGACAATTAACGTACCATGAAATTATTGAAAAGGAAATGCCAATTCAAAATCCATTTTCTCACTCTATAGAAAGATATTGTTCAGAGGCTTGATGATGCATTGTCAACTGTAATTTAATGGGATGTTCAACCTTGCTTTTCGGCTAGCTATCTGACGTGATGATTATAAAACTACCTTGATTGAAACAAAACTAAAAATAGGGGATTTTCTGGACCCATATCTCAAAATTAAATTATAAGCATATATATATTTTTTTTTACAATACAGAAATCATGTTCGTATTATATAATACGTCATTGGGATGTTTGCACATTCCAATATATGAAGGTGCTAGACAAGGCTTTTGAAGACTTTGCAATTGGCAGTGTTATGACTGACCAAAACACTGGATGACCAGTGGGTAGAGTTTCACTGAATATGGGTGGTGATTGATGTCAACTTCTCCTATTTTTAGGCCTGATTAATGCACTTCCCTGTGCAAAATCTAGACTGTTATAATCCCTGAATGCTGGGTGTAGCCCATCATAAAATGCAAAACAATGCTTATTACTGAAAAAATATAAGAAGGAAAATATGAAACAATGGATGAGAATATGAAGGATAGATTTATTCTAGATTAAGATGTCAACAAACTTTGGCAAAACTTTTTAGTACAAAAAAATGAAGGTTGATCGAGGGGGGCGTATATCTGAAGAAGCTTTAAAGATTCATGTAGATGTCTAAATGGAATGGGGAATCGACAAGGAGATGCAACAAATTGATTGAGACATAGGGAAGTTTGCCCCCTTGTCTCATGCTCATCCCTTAATTTAAAAAAGAGCTGGATTAAAAAAAAAATTGATGTTATATCTTCATGAAATCAAGTTTTCCATGCCTTACAAAAATGAAATCACAATGCCATCAAAAAGAACAAAAGCAGGGGAGGGGGTGGGTTGAGGGTAAGGGTTGAGTTGAGGGAGAGAAAGTGGAAGAGGGGGAGGGAGGGGAGGGTAAGGGTTGAGGTTGAGGGAGAGGAGGTTGAGGGAGGAGGGAGAGGGAGGAGGGAGATGGAGGAGGAAGGAGGGGAAGGAGGGGAGATGGGGTAGATGGAGATGGGTGTGGAGAATAAGGGAGGAGAGTGGAGGAAGAGATATATTAAGATGCTTTACTCATGCTGTGAGTACGACAGCATGGATTGAGTGGATCAGCGAGGATTTAACGAGATCATCCAGGATTTTCTAACAGAAAGCATTGCAAACACTTATCTCTACCAACCATATATACCTGATTGACACTCTGTACATGCAGACATGAAAATAAATCCTTTACTCAGCACATGCAGGCTTAGAAGATTCATGTGTTGAAATTCCTTCAAATAAAGATGCATCATATTCATAAGTTTATGACAGACATCCAGCATTTTTATCATGAATGCAAACTTGAGGGTCATTACAGATGGATTATGCAACATGAATATTATCAGTATTATTATTTGTATTTTCTTACATAATAGATGAATGTGAGAAAATATATATTTATATATACATATCCTATTTTCACCAAATTAATCTAAAGAACTTCTTTCTCTTCCATATAAAGCACATGTAATTAAATCTGGTAACATTAAAAACAGACATTGCATTTTCTCATAATAAGTCTAGATAAATTATCACAGTGTGTAAGATATTAAATCCGTCATGCATGGAGAAAATCTGTCATTACTCAAAAAAGTTAACGAAATGGAGTTATTTACATATCAAACTAATCCATTTAATCAAGTTTCCTGGATCAACAAGATCATGACATTTTGCAGACAAATTTGAACTGTGGTATTCGTATCTAGTCAGAATTCATTTTCGGTCTTCCCAGCAAAGAGAGAAAGGAAAAGAGAAAATTAACGAGCCCTGAAAAAGTCTGACAATGTGACAAAATACTTTTAGTTCTGATTTATAGACATGCAACTCACAATGTGCCCCTCCCCCTCCTAGAATGAAAACAACTCATACAAAAATACTCATATGAGACATTTACGACTGCAAGGGAGTTCTTTTCAAAGTCAGCCTTATACATGAATACACATTGAATCAACCACTATACCAAGGTTCCCCAAATACACCAAAATGATCTTCACTTCAAAAATTTGCCAAGTCTATCCAATACATATATCTTGATGTATTTCATTCTGGTTTCAAATAGAAAGTGAAAATCTGTTTCCAATTCATCTGAATTTTGACTCACATCCTTTGTTTGCATCACTTCTTTGACAACAATTGAATTTGACAATGCACATTTACAATATGTCAGACTGACTTACAAACTCCTAGGAAATTTCTCTAACCAATCACTAACTAATAATGATAATGAAAATAACAATAACAATAAAAATAATAATGATGAATATAATAACAATATTAATAACAAAAATAACAAATACTAAATAATGATGTATTACTTTTAAATGTTGTAAAATGGTTTAAATGAGTAACTTTTAATAAGCATTAATAACAAATATGATATCACATGATGACCCAGGAGAAGTGAAGGTCTAGTTAACTTCTGTGCATGCCATTTTCCCCCTGTGATTGAGTGCATATGAGAGTCTCAAAATGTCACATTCATCCTTTTCTTAGCATGTAATATGGATATTTGAACTTGGCAACATTTCTATGATATCACAGGCTGACATCATGAAATTTGAAAATACCAGTATGGAAACCTAAATGTTGAGAGTAAAACTTTTTTTAGCAAGCAGTCCCTTTTAATCAAGCCAATCAGTAGCTATACTCGGAATAACATGATTGCAGGGCCTTTAATGAGAACAATATCAACAATGAGACTACCCTGGGCAAACAAGATTATGATATTCACTTTTCATTTATTCATTATCAAGTTTAACCAGGCAGGCTTCTCAAGCCATCTATTTTCTACCATCATGTTATTAAGATCTAAAACAATCGTCGCCCTGGAAAGAATTATAGTGCATCTCTCAGGAAGCTGTCATCACATTCTCTCTAGAGCATACGATTAAACACATGCACATGATGCAAATCCGTCCTGAACATGTGAACATGAACGCTGCTGATAAACATGAGCAACTTAAAGGTGGACTTGAAGATGTCTGTTCTATCAAAATTGAGCATAAACCCTTTAATTTGGAAAAGTGGCAAGTTATATTAAACAGCACAGAGATTATGGTTTAGTGTTTACAAAATGCAAAAGAATACACAAATGTCATATAATACCTACATTTTTCAATTTTCAGAGAAACATATACCTCAAAGTATTCAGCTTTACCACTAATTAAATCATTATTTAAAAATGCAGATGCCTATATGGTGAGGAAAGAACTGATAACAATTTCTCTCTGCTGATCATGCCTTAAAGGGATGTCAATTTCTTAAATTGCTCTTTAAAGAAGTACCACTCCTTGTCCTCCTCATCTCTCTCTTTTGCCCCCCCCCCCCCCTTTCCCCTTCTCCCTCTCTCTCTTTCGCACTCTCTCTCTCTCTCTCTCTCTCAAACTTGCGCACACACTCACACACAAATCCGCCATATAAACAAATCAATCTCCCTCCTCCACATAAATACACAAATCTATTCCCACTTTTGTTCTCCCTTGCTTTTTTGTTGTTCAATATCAAAACAAAACAAATAATTCTTAAAAATACAATTTTTCAAAATATAAGACACCCATCCCCATACACCGACCATATTGGGATGGGGCCCATCCCAATATAAACTCATACAATTCCCCAACAATACACACATTTCTTTTTATATTTTCTTTTGTTTACCTTTCATTCTATAGCTGTTTCCTAATAGTAGAGCTTCCTCCAAACTAACGAAAGCATTTCCTTTTTTCAATCAATTATCAGTTCTTCTATTTCAACATTTTTATCAGTCTAACTTCTCTTTTCATACAATAGCTGATGCAAAAAAAAATTGATATGCAGCACGGGATGTGACTGATTTGTATTCATTAGGGAGAAATAAAAGATACACTGACAGGTCATGAAGACAAATTGATACTTTCAAGATTTCCCTGGTGACTTTTAAAACGAGTCACATGCAGGCAATAATTTGTCGCCTCACAATTGCACTTGGAACTGTATGAGTATGACTTCATATCACATTCTTTAGAACAGCATGGGTGGTATTCCATTAAATGTTGCAAATTTCATGTATTTCTTAGGAGTCTGATCAATTGCTTGGTGAATCTGAAAGGTAAAGATTGCTGCATGAGCTTGAATTCAAAGGTACTGACCCTCTGTTATTTTAATTATGTCCTGTAGTCCTGTAAACTTCATAAATCTGTTTTAAAAGTTTAAAACCCTAGTAAAACTATCAATTTTTGTTAATCGCAAAGTCATAATAATGTAATAGGTTAAAAGATGCATTTGCCCTCTTACAGGTCTTCTTACATTTCCATACCAATTTCAATTACTGCAATATGATAAACTTAATGTTCTCAAACTTACATATATATGACATCATTCCAAATCATCTTAGTGTGCCTTACAGAATTAAAACATCAACAAAGTATGAACATTCATCTGCAAAAATAAGTCACTTTGTGATGACAGCCCAAAGCGCAAAATAATAATTAAATTACTGAACAATCAAATGAAATAGAAACAAAGAAAACGATTGATACTCTGTAAGTCAGCATCATCTTCAAATTGTCTTTTTGGAGCCCAAAAAAAACATTGGAGCCAAAAAGGTGTTAAGTCATATACTTTAAAATAGAGTTAACACCCTTCTGGCTCCGAACAGACAAATTTATATAGATGTTCCTGTACAGTTAGTTTTGTATCTTTCAATGATGACATGCCTGAGAAGATGATGGAGAAAAAGCTTCATTTTTCATAGCTGCAGTAAAGCGCATTCATTCGGCGAAGTCACATACCTGTCACAGAGTTCCTTCAAAGAGGGTTCTGCAGCCCTTTAAAACCAATCTATGTAATAAATAGCCAACATATACTTGTTACAAGATATTCCTATTCCTAAACTATAATGCTGAGAATAGTATAATTAGTGTGCTTCTAAAAACTAGGTCTTTTCAAATACCCATTTAGTTTGCCAAGAGCTTGAATTGCCAAATTTAAGTGCAAATGTGTGAATTTTGAAAATAACTTTGATAACAAAATGGTAGTGAAGAAACAACATAAAGGTTTTGGAATTCACTTTCATCCCAAGCTCTTCCTTTCTCTCTCTGTCTCTCTGTCTATCTCTCCCTCTCACATTCTTTCTCTCCTCTCTCTCTCTCTCTCTCTCTCTCTCTCTCCCACTCTATCTCTGTCTGTCATCACCATCATCATCATCATCTAGAGAAGACAGCCTGGACAAGTTCTGTCAAAACCATGATGAGTTTTTATTCCCAATTCAAATAGAATGA
Organism: Strongylocentrotus droebachiensis; assembly: GCA_035222895.1. Classification (NCBI taxonomy): domain Eukaryota; kingdom Metazoa; phylum Echinodermata; class Echinoidea; order Camarodonta; family Strongylocentrotidae; genus Strongylocentrotus; species Strongylocentrotus droebachiensis. Next base: position 11,984 of record JAVYIG010015515.1, on the reverse strand, counting down.
TTTCCATTTTGCAAGTGCTATATTGATTATTAAATCTGTCCGCTGACTATCTGAGAATTCAAGTTTCAACCCTGTGGAAATGGAGCAGATAATTATACAGAATTTATGGAAGTGATGACAAGAAAAAAGGCTTGCTTCTGACGGCTAGCGGCAAAAAGGACACATAAGAGGATGAAATCAAAAGGTAGTTGAAGAAATGCAATGAGATTAAAATAAAATCCAGAAAAGATGTGAAAAAGTTAAGCCTGAAGGTGCTTATACATAGATGGAGAACATACATGATGGAAGCAACAGCTACCATGGTAATAAGGCATACAGATGATAAGAAATATCTCCCCCAAATTGAGGAATAATGATGAAAGTGACTTGACATGAAGAAGTCAAATGGAAAGAGAAAAGGAAAAGGGGAAAGGAATTTGAGAATAGAAAAAAAGGTAAAGGGAAGAGCATAAGCAGGCACAAAACAAGATATAAATAAAATGATGATGATGATGACTTGAATGTCAAACAGAAGTCTTACTTAAAATGTGCAATTAATACAGACATGGTTTTAGATAAAGTGAACAAAACAGAAAAGAAGTAGAAGTAAATACAAATGAAGAAGATAAGAGAAAAGATGGAACACAGAAAGAATTAAAGAGAAAAAAAGACCTAATTCTTGTAATACTGACCTGATTTTGACCATTAGCAGCTGGTTGTGTGAAGAAGTCATTGGTATTGGTATTTTCAAATGCAGGGTTTGCATAGAAGCCACCATAGGTTTCCGGAGCCGGCCCACCCCTAGCATGGGGGGACTTGCGCTGAGTGTAGAATCTGAAGATGGCAGAGATAAAATAAAAGAAATCAAAATTAAAGTTTGTATTGTTAATGAGAAGGCTAAAACCTAAATGCATTGAGCAGAACGGCCCAAATTTACAAAGATGATTCAACACATTTATAGGTCTATTTTTAACCTGGACTGTGGTCTAAAACATCCATTTAGTATGGGAAACAAAAGCATTGGAATAAACACCAAAACAATCAATAACTTTTTGTCCACCTTTAATTTAAAAAAAAAGTATTTTGGTTGCATTTTTTAAGAGCAAATTTTTTTTTTGGACCCGGAAATTGGAAAACTACGTTGTCAGATATTTCGTTCAGTACAGTGGTTTGTTTGTTGTTGTTGTGGTTTTTTTTTGGGGGGAGGAACGCTTTTTTGTTGTGCCTCCTTTAGCACCAACAATTTTTTCCCCTTTAAAAAAAAAAAATTACAAAAATTTGAGGGGGGGGGGGTTAACCCCCAACCCCCCCCCCCCCCCCCCTGCGTACGCGCCTGACTGTAATTATAAAATGTGTATCAACTCCATAAATTATCTATTTGTGTTTTTATGTATCAATTATTGAATGATAAATTGCCACAGTCTCTAATTCAGTATTGCTGTTCCATAGAGCACAACTATGAGACTAGACAAAGAGAAAGTAAGAAGTTAAGTGTGCCTAAAGTAACGTGACGTACGGGACGCTGTGAACCGTACGTCACGCTGCACATTAATTACATTAACAATTAATTAAAAAATTAGTCAGAACTAAAACTTTCCACAAATGAACTAGCCCATAATAGCCACAGACTCATCCCAAAAGATAGCCATATAAATAATTTCATCTGTTGTTATTTCTTGTTTAAAGTCTCTGAATGTCCCGTACGTCACAATCCAAATAGCTTGGACCTGCCCTCTACCCCTTTCTGTACGGGAGAAAGCATCAGTATCTTGCTTTCGTAGAACTCTTACATCACAAATGTTAATAGAATAGTTGTTTATAACTTAGAACCAAGGCTCTTGCCTTATTGTAAATATTATGTTATATAATTCTTCATCTTTTATTTAGTGTAAAATACCAAAGCTTTGTATATAAGCACAGAACATATTTACCCTAGATAATTTTTAGCTTAGGTATGTATTCAATAGTTATTCATATTTATTCATTACATTCTCATTTATTGCTGTGATACTTTTTGTGTGTTAGTGGTACTAGACACGATTAGCATTAAATGCTATTTTCTGGTCCCATTTATCCTTTCAATGTTAATTAATCATTCACATTTTATTGTTATATTGATGTACTTTTTTTGTTTTGGATAATAAACTTCAAACTCAACTCAAACTCAACTCAACTCAGTATAGTATTAATGACTGCTTTGAGAGAAATAGTTGTTTTAAACGCTCAAGGGAAGGTTACAATAGCCCAATTGTAACCTTCCCTTAATTTAAATCGTGTCCAAGCACTTTATTTCTGTATTTGTTTGTTTGTATTTTATATTTCAATAATATAATTCCATACACTGATACGGTGGTCTATTGGAACTAACCTCTGCCCTGAGTGGAAGTCATAGCGAACAGACCAATACAAAAAAAACCTGATTTCACTCGGAGCTCGATTCTATTATTTCATTATAATAGAAGACGGCGTGGTGTGGGCGTTAGAATAACAAAACAATTTTTTTTCTCAATATGTTGACATAAACACCTTCATATGCAATGAAATGATTACATGGAACATTTGTAACTTTCCCGACTACATTGAATGATTAAGAATATGTTGCACGTGCATACGTGTATGATAATTTATTTTCCAATACATGTCACTGATACATCGAATATAAACACTGTAAAACCAGGAGGACTAGCGGGTCATGTCCGTTGCCAAGGAAAGGGATCATAAATTTTGATTCTCCACTTACTTGGCTAAGGATCATGCTCAAGCCTCACAAACTTGTCTTCTATACAAAGGCTTTTAATAATTCATATGACACCTACAAATGAAGAGCTTAATTCCAAGAGGAGCTAAATCCATTTTTGATGAAAGTTGAATTATTGAAGTATCTGTCTTTCAACAAAATTATTTTCCTAAATTTTGGGAACAATAATGAAAAAATGCACCTTCTAATATCACTTTTCCATAGATGCCTGTACAAAATCTGGTAAACAACTTCTTTTTTCTCTAAAGTTACAAAAAAGGATTTAGCTCCTTTTGGAATTAAACTCGTCAAATGTACATGCTACTTGTAATACCATTCAATTAGTCATATACACTGTTGTATTAACCTACAAAAGTTGTACATTTAGGATTACGTTTGATTGGCAGCATCTCAATGGCTCAATAAAGTTCATTTTTTTATCTCACCCTTTTATCTCACAAAAACATATTTCACACAGCTTTTCCTTGCCTTGTTTATCTTGATATTCATCATAGTGTCTCAAGCGCGTAGCCAGGATTTCATTTTAGGGGGGGGGCGGGGTAGTGAGCACGCGAAACGTGCGAATCACTTAAAGAGCGCGCATAGCGCGCTCCCTAGGGGGGTGGGTGCAGGGAGGGGGGAGTTTCCCCCCTCCCGCGCAAAGTGCGGAAGCTTTGAAAGAAGACGATTCTTGCACCTTTCTCGACTCATAGTCCTTGTCTGAATTCAGTCCGCCCCTCCTGCGCAAAGCGCGGAAGCTTTGATGTATTATTAGACAAAGAAGACGATTCGTTGTACCTTTCTCGACCCCGGCTTAATCCTTATCTGTATTCAGTCCCCCTCGGAAGTTTTGACGTTTCATTTATTTATTAGAGAAAGAAGACGATTCGGTGTACCGTTTTTGACTCTTAATCCTTATCTAAATTCAGTTTCCTCGGAGTCTTAAGTTTACAAGGAGTCAACATAACAGACAATAATATCAATTGATTTAGGATTAAACATCCCCCTTGTAATGTGGTGATGTTTGGCTGTATTACTTACTGTAATACAAAATAACAAAGATTTAAGTCTTGTACAGCATGGTTGTATAGATCTGATCAGGTATATGTGTAAGGTCATGTATCCCATGCATAAGATCAAATATCACACCCCTCAGAAGGAAACTATCAATTCTTAACATAACAATCTTGTAAGAGGTTGAAGTATATATGTATTATATGTTGAGTGTCAGAAGGGTTTCATGCCTTTAAAGGTACTATGTCCCATTTGCAGGCCAAAAAAATGAAAAAGTTAAATTCCAACTGCATTTGAAAGATAATACTTATTTAGAACTTCCCTAAAAAAGGTGGGGCTTGAAAATGTCTTCAAGTGGGAAAATAATGACTATTAGTTGTCAAATCGACTTTAGGGCTATAGAGCCTAAAAGTAATAGTCTTGATGTTCAGACAATTGTACCGAATGGTCATACGTTTTATGATGCGCAAAGATTCAATCAGTTTAATCTTGGCCATCACAAGAAGTGGGTTATTGATGCAGACAAATGCTCACGTACCCTTTACAACTCTTTTCATGTATGTTATTACCAAAGAAGAAAACAAGCCAGTCAGTCACTCAATAGTGTCTGACAGTGAAGTCTAGCAAGTAAACAGGTTTCCTTGCATAATTTGAATATGAGGACACTGCTAACGTTTAAATTTCACAGATAGGACATACATGACATATTCATAATTCCTGCAAAGTTCTACAGAATTTGAGGTTGGCTGCAAAAGGGACATAGTACCTTTAATGATAGAGTTCTTGCCCTTTTGCCTCTCATCAGCTAGTATACACTATATTTAGTCATATCAGTGCACTAGCTGAGCTCCTACAAAGCTACTATTCTAGAGTGAGATCACTTTCATAGGCAGTATCTTTCACAGTTCACACCTGGGGGTTGTTTCACAAAGATCCTAAGTAGAACTTAACTCTAAGTTGGACTTAAAAGTTATGGACAGCCTTTGGAGCCTTAAAATAAAATATTTCCAAAAGCAAAAATTGAAGTATTTTAGACTTTTCATAAATTCCACATCAAGAACATGAAATCTCCTTGATAATAGAAAGTATGAATGATTTGAATCAACATTTTATGCCTTCTAAAATAACTTTTACAAAATATTTTCAAAGATGCTAATGGCTTTCCATAACTTTTAAGTCCAACTTAGAGATAAGTTCAACTTAGGATCTTTGTGAAACACCCCCCAGATCCTCAAAAATGATGATTCATGCCGTGCATGTCTCGAAGATATTATCATCCTGTTCACACCATCACAGAATCTGGTATTCTGTGTTTTAAAACATCCTTTATAGTAAAATTAAGTTTGAAGTCTATATGCCTGGTATCACCACAGCTATGAAATAAATAGATATCACTCCTTGAAAATTTGAATGACACTTTAAGTGATGATAATATAAAATAAAATCAATATGTGATTTGATTGTTTGAATTATGCTGTGCATATGATTAAGACATTCAACTTGTATCATCAAAAATAATGATAAACATACTTTTATAGAAAAATGAATAACATAGGTTAAAGTGAGATTTGTTTTGAAATATAAACAGTCGACTCAGATTATGGCGCGATAGCTCAGACCTGGGTTCAAAACCAAGTCGATGCGCTCTAGTGCCCTTTGGTAAGGCATTAATCCTCATTACCAAGTCCCTCGGAGAGGACCTAAAAAAGACCCCTCCCCCATACTGCACCGCATGAAATCAAAGGACATGGTAGCATTTTCCTTTAATTAATGCCCTCTAATATTTGAAATACATATTTCATCCTGAAGAAGAAAAAAAATAGTACAATGAAAAACTGATAAAAAGCAGAATATACCAAGCTCAAGAAGCAGAAAATATACCAAATGCCCCATTTTTCTGCAACCACAAATTCACAATCTTCGTCACATCTAGATCCCTGCTCATAAAGAATGACATGAAACATTCGTCTACCATGTTGCACATAACCTGGCATATGTTCGGCGGCGAATAACGCATGTACAAGTAACTAGATACTTGCACCTGTTCATGTGCAAATAGGGATGATTCGATGTGAATGCCGCGTTAACTTCTCAGGTCGTGACATAAATGCCAGAAATATATAGATCCTTTAGAATGATTTATTCCAAACTCCAGAGCGGTCTGGTATGATTATGCATGATGAAAGGAAAGACAAAGAAAGACATTACGAAAAAGCAATTGTTAATGACAACAATTTATATTACTTGATGGAAAACATATGAGATATACAAAGGAGAATAGAGTCAATGATCATAGGACAGGAAAGGGAGGTAGGGAAAAAAGAGAGAGAAAGAGAAAAAGGGAGAGAGAGAGAGAGAAAGAGACAGAGAGAGAGAGAGAGAGAGAGACAGAGAAAGGATGGTTTGAAAAAAGATAGAATAAAGAGATTGAAATTGAGTAACACAAATAGCAAGATAATTGGAGAGAGACAGAGATAGATTGAAAGAGTCCATGAAGAAAGAGATGGAGATAAGGGAAAGAGACTGACAGCAATAAATAGAATTTAGCATAAAGGGGATGAGGCAGGAGAAGCAAGAGAGAGAGAGAGAGAGAGAGGAGAAGGAAAGATGAAGGGAGGAAGGAAAGATGAAGGGAGGATAGAAAGAGAGTGATGGGTGGATGGAGGGGAAAAGAGAGAGAGAGAGAGAGAGAGGAGAAGGAAAGATGAAGAGAGAATAGATAGAGAGTGAAAGTGAGCGGTGGGTGGGTGGATGGAGGGGAAAAGAGAGAGAGAGAGATTATGTATATAGATGGACGGAGACATACAAACAGGCACAGAGAGACAGAAACAGAGGGACGGGGGGGGGGGGGGGGGGGGTAGTCATATTACATAAAAGCACAGGAAAAAGTCCAGAACATTATAAGCATAAATCGGTAACAAATCATCTAATCGTTACAACCAAGGTAATACTCTTTAAAAGGGAAGGAGGGCATGAAGGATCCACAATCTATTTTAAGAACAGCACCCTTCAAAAAGGGAAATATAACCTTCCTGCAATCAAATGACAGCAAGGGACTATTCGCTGACAGTAATGTTCCTTTTTCATCTCCCATCATATATCCCTCAAGGGGACAGACCTAGAAATGGACCCTTTTACAGACAAACCTTGACACATACGTTATATATCAAATATAAATCCAAGAACCTTAGAACTAGCTGCTGGTGACTTCGCGGGGAAAAAAATACTTAACCAATTTCAGGGGCTACTTTTCAATCTTGCTTGCATGAAAATAACACTCTTTATTTTGTTTTGCATTGAACTCTGTAATTTTTGGGGGGCTCTTTTATGATTTTCGGGGGCTCTTTTTGGCATTTCGGGGGCTATACTTCGCACCAAGCCCCCGTGTATTTTTTCCCTGCTGGTGAGTGACACATTGAAAGTCACATTCATGAAGGATATTTATTGCAAGTACTAACTAACTATTTTACCCCCTGCAGCATGTTGATTCAACATGAACTTTATATCATCATAACTCAATTTAAAAAAATTACACATGCTATAGAAATCTAGTAAATATGAATTTTTAAAATAGTTTTTTGATATGTTATAGTATTTAAAATGTAAAGCTAATCTTGAGCTCTGGTATGGAAATCGCATGTCGAGAGAACATGGCTATAATTCATTATGAATTGTTTATTGTTAGGGTATGTTTATGCTCACTTTTTTGAGGCCAGAATGAGGTATCTGTTACTATTAGTTCAAAACATGGTTGCGTCCTTTCTCATTTTTTGTAGAATCACCGAAAAACGGCGATTGTAAACTCACAAAAAGGTGCGTTTCGATCGGCGATTCTGCAATATCGGCGATTCTGGGGGAGCATAAACGCACAATCATTTGTAAACGCGTTTAAATGGGGTCAACGCACTGACCTCTAGTGGGTCTACGTAGCATGCGCAGTGCAGGTTTGCGAATCCAGCTGCAAGGTCACCCAGCGAGAATTGCCTGGAGGAGCCAGAGAAGTGAGCATAAACAGTACACCGTGGAACTGCGATTACGATGAGCGTTTCAAATCGCTCATTCTGCCTTCAAAATTGAGCTTAAACGCACCCTTAGATTGTTAGATTGATTGTTTTGAACCAGTAAAATAAAAACAAACTTTGCAAAATCTTGTCGGAAATTATCTTTAATAAAAACCAAACTCTCATTTGCACATAGTGATCTGTGTTAAGCAAATGGTGTCAGGCCTATTTTCCTTATCTATCTATGCTCATTACTTAGCCCCTATACATTTCTACCGAAATCGTTCTGCACGTGTCATTTACTTGTAATCTTGAACATTAAGTGTAAGTTTTTGTCTGATTCAGTAGGAATTTATTTCTATCATTACCAGAACTCAAGCTTATCTTTAATGGACTGTATTGTTTATGTTCCTTTTGTTTTGCTTTGTTTTTATTGGGAAGGGAAAATCCATTATGGCGAAGTTATAAGAACATAACCTTTTCTTTCCTTGATTAAACAATATGCTCTGGTGACAACAACTCAGCAACTCTACTCCAACTAACGCAATGAATACTGTAAACCTGTTCTCAAACTTGAACTATAGTTCAGACACTATATAACCCTACCCCTAAAGCTAACCTGAAAAAATGGCAACATAAAACCTATGTCAGAATACCCTCTCCTTATGCCCCCTTTTCTATATTTAATTGCAATGACGACCTTCGTCATTGCCTTGTTTTCGTTCACATTCTGCCCCATTAATATTCTTATCCTGGTTTTCCTTATCGTCCGGAAATCGCATTCGTTTTGCACATAGTGTTTGTTATTCCTAGTTAGGTGCTTTCCTCATGTCCTAGGCATAGTCTCTAGCATCTCATCAAGGTCACCTACTTTTTCGATTTTCGAAATCACTCATGCATAACCGTCCAGGTGCCATTTTGTCCGTTTCTGGTCCATTTTAAGGCCTTTCTTTCGTCCTTCCTATCTCCACTATCCTTGATCCTACAAACTTCTAACAAATTCCTCTAGATAGTCTAAGAGATGTTCTTTAATCTGCGATGTATAACTTGCCCTTCAAAATGCCATCTTCATACTCAAAATTCAAATCTGAAACCGTCTCCGTCAACAGTCTCTCAAATTCTTGAAAAATTGACCCCTAAATAATCTAAAACTGCCATAACTTTCTCATATAAATTCTGTTTTGTATTAAAATCTCACAGTATGTTTGGCTTATAATTGCACATAGCCATGCCAAATTTCACGCTCCAATGGCTTTGCACAACATAAATAGCGCCCTCTAAAGTTCTGGGAATTGGCTTTCTCTCTGTGGCCGTATCTCCATAATGGCTTGGCAAACCCGTACCCTTTTTTGGATTTAGATACTTGAAGACATGCCCTTTCCAGCCATATACAAAATTATATACCCTATCACTGACCAAATTTGAGAAAATTGCCCTCCAAATTCGCCATTTTCAAGAAAATTGAGAAATAACTTCAACTTGCTCTAAACCGGTGATCTTTATACCTACCGCAATGAAACTTGGCAGACACATGTATCCATATACGTGACAACTGTCTGCTAAGTTTAGTAAATTGTAATGCCCTCTTTGCCAAGTTATCGCCAAAAATGATGAATTTACTATGCTTTACGTAATAGCGCGTTTGATGCGTGCAGTACGCTTTGCGCAGATGACAATGGCTTCAAACTGACCGCACTGAAGTGCCCTTTCGAATGATACCAAGTATGGTATATGTTCAAGCAGAAAATTGTGAGTAAATCGCATTTGAACAAAGGTTTTGGTGACCTTTCTTTCGCCCTAACTATCTCCACTTATCACAGAAGCTACATACTTCTTACATATTGCTCTGGATAGTCCGAGAGTAGCTCCTTCGTTTGACACGTATAAACATGGCGTCATTGCACGCACATCGTTGTGACACGATTGCATTTCTAGTTGCAATGACTACCTTTGTCATTGCCTTGTTTTCGTTCACATTCTGCCCCATTAATATTCTTATCGTCCAAAATCCCTTTCCTTTTGCACGTAGTGCTTGTCCTTCCTAGTTAGGTACTTTCCTCATGTCCTTTTCCTTTCAAATTTCGTAGGCATCATCTCTAGCATCTCATCAAGGTCACCTACTTTTTTGATTTTCGAAATCACTCATGCATGACCATCCAGGCGCCATTTTGTCCATTGCTGGTCCATGTTAAGGCCTTTCTATCTTCCTTCGTATCTCCACTATCCTAGATCCTACAAACTTCTAACAAATTCCTCTAGATAGTCTAAGAGGTGTTCTTTCATCTGCGACGTATAACCTGACCTTCAAAATGCCATCTTCATACTCAAAATTCAAATCTTAAACCGACTCCGTCAAAAATTTCTCAAATTCTTGAGAAATTGACCCCTAAATAATATAAAACTGCCATAACTTTCTCATATAAATTCTGTTTTGTATTTAAATCTTACAGTATCTTAATCTCATAAATGCACATAGCCCTGCCAAATTTTACGCTCCAATGGCTTTGCAAAACATAAATAGCGCCCTCTAAAGTTTTGGGAATTAGGTTTCTTTCTGTGGCCGTATCTGCATTATGGCTTGGCAGACCCGTACCCTTCTTTGGATTTAGATACTTGAACATATGCCCTTTCCAGCCATATACAAAATTATATACCCTAACACTGAACGACTTTGAGAAAAATGCCCTCTAAATTCGCCATTTTTCAAGAAAATTCCAAAATAACTTCAACTTGCTCTAAATTGGCGATCTTTATACCTACATCAATGAAACTTAGCAGACATATGTATCCATATACGTGACAACTGTCTGACAAGTTTAGTAAAATTCGAATATGTCAGCGCAAAGTTATCGCCAAAAATGATGAATTTGCTATGCATTACGTAATAGCGCCTATAATGCGTGCAGTACATTGCGCGCAGATGACAATGGTGTGAAATTGACCGCAATGAAGTGTCCTTTCGAATGATACCAAGTATGGTATATGTTCACACAGAAAATTTTGAGTAAATCACATTTGAATAAGGGTCACTATACGATTTCCGCCGAGTTTCCGCCCAATATTATAACAGGTATCGGCTAAGACGTCATTTCTCAGACTTTTTTTCGCCCCCTAAACATCCTTTTTTTTCCATGAAATTTTGCAGTGACATTTAGAGTTGCAGTACGCAGGGCACCTCGTGGCCGAATTTTTGAAATTGGTCAAGGGGCCATTAAAGACGCCATTTTGTACTATAAATCTATTTTACATCACTTGTTTCGATAGATTATCATAGAAAAAAAGAGAGTGGTTTACAATAACAACCATGAAATTTTCTTTCTAATGATACCAAATACGGCCTATAAAGAGACATAAAGAGAGAGAGAAAGAACAATTTAACTCCGGTCGTAATACAGATCCTGTACGTTTTCCGCCCATGCATTACACGGATTGTCTATGGGGCATATCGGGTCTAGCTGTTGGCCCCCAGAACGATCTATATTGCAATGAGGAACATGCACCAAATCCCAATGGTTTTTGCACGCAGTGCTTGCGAGCCCTTTCTACGTTCTCTCCCCTATCCCAACTTCTTTCAAACTTCGTAGGCATAGTCACTACCATCCCATCAAGGTCACTGTTGAGGCCTTTCTTTCGCCCTACCTATCTCCAATATCACAGAAGCTATAGACTTCGTACAAATTGCTCTGGATAGTCCGAGAGAAGCTCATTCGTTTGACACGTAGAAACATGGCGTCATTGCACGCACATCGTTGTAAAACTATTGCATTTCTAATTTGTCTTCAACTTCTTCTTTCCAATCAACACAAGGTACATTAATCTACATTAATCTCATCTTTGGCATCTATCTATCACAGACCTCACCCATTCAACTCCTGAATGTGTATCCCAGAGAAGCTTGACATCTCCTTATCGAGGCCCGTCTCTATGCCATCCTCCCCATTCCAGCGCTCTCCTGAGCATCCATCAGATCATGTTACTTGTATCAACATTAATCTACATTTATCTCATCTTTCACATATAGACATCGCCCATTCAACTCCTGATTGTGTATCCCAGAGAATCTTGTCATCTCCTTATCAAGGCCCATCCCATCTCTATGGGTGCGTTCAATCAACACTTTTTCACCCTAGAAAATCACGGTTTTTCAAAGACGTTTAGTTTAAAATACAGTTGCGTCATAAAAAATAAACGTGTCTAAAAACACAAACATGAAACGCTGAAAAAAATGAGTTTTGAATCGTGATTCTATGACG